>JBBMOL010001346.1:30241-43107 GCA_037954665.1 Laguncularia racemosa | reverse complement strand
AAAAACCCAAATTCTAACCACAAATATATTGCGGCTTTTTCCCCCAAAAATTGTCGTTTCAAATGCTCTACAAATATAGTCAAATTTTTCAACGTTTTTGCTTTCCATGCGAAAAATTTGGCCCCAATTTTTAAACACTCTATGTATTTTTAAAAATTTTCCCCCTTACTAAAAAAAAAAGCTGCAATTACCTACAAAAAATTTTGTGTCAAATATTGCCTACAAAAAATTCTAACCACAAAAATCATTGCGGAGTTGTAAAGCAAATATTTCTTTCAAAAATAGTCTACAAATATTGTTTTAAAGTTCAAGTTGTCGCAACGCGATAAAATGTCACGGCCACAATTTTAATCACTCTATGTATTGTCCCATAAATTTCCAAGTCGTTTACTCAAAAAAGTTGCTGCAATTACCCCCTACAACAAATGTTGTCGCTGCAAATATTGTCCTAAAAAACATTCTAACCACAAATATCATTGCGGCAGTTGTCAACGCAAATATTGTCTTCAAACTAGCTCTACAAATATCATCGCAACCAAATGTTGTCAAAGTTGTTGCGCCCTGCGTTTAAATGTCACGCACAATTTTAATCACTTATGTATTTTACTATAAATTCCATGTCTTTCCAAAAAAAATGCGCAATTACCCCTACAAAAAAATGTTGTCGTCAAAAATTGGCCCTACAAAAAAAAATTCTAACCCAAAATTCATTCGGATTTTTCACCCCCAAATTTGTCGTTACAAACATAGCTGCTACAAATTTTTCAACCAAATTTGTCAACTTGTTTGCCCTCGCGATAAAAAAGTCACGGCCACATTTATTTATTATGTATTTTCCTATAAATTTTCCATGTCGTTTTCTCAAAAAAAGTAGCTCAATTACACATGTTTGTCAATATTGCCTACAAACATTCTACCAATACATTCGCAGTTGTCACGAAATATTGCTTACAACATTCTACAAATATTGCCAGTGTCAATTGTTCCCATGCGTAAAAATTCCGCTACAATTTATCACTTGTTGTCACTATAAATGTCCGCTTATCAAATGTATTCACCAAAAATGTTCCAAAATTCATACAACATTTACCCAATATTTGCCATTCACCAATATGCGTTAAAACAATGCTACAAATATTCACAAATTTCACGTTGTTGTCATGCGATAGTCGCAAATTTTAACACTTATTTTGTATATAAATTCAGGTTACTAAAAAGTTGTGCAATTACCACTAAACAATGTTGTCGCTGCAAATATTGCACTACAAAATCTAACCACAATACATTCGGATGTAACAAATTTGTTCACAGTGCTAAAATTTGCACATGTAGTGTTGCCAGCGATAAATGCCGGCAATTTTAATCATCTATGATTTACAATCCATCTTACAAAAACTGCAATACCAACAAAAATTCCGAATATTGCTACAATTACACAATATATCGATGTCACGCATATTTTTCAACTAGCTGCTACATATCAATTTGTCCGGCCCCCGATGAAAATGTCACGGCCACAATTTTAATCACTCTATGTATTGTCACCATAAATTTCCAAGTCGTTACACAAAACAAGTTGCTGCAATTACCACTACAACAAATGTTGTCGCTGCAAATATTGTCACTACAAACATTCTAACCACAAATATCATTGCGGCAGTTGTGAACGCAAATATTGTCGTCACAAACATAGCTACTACAAATATCATCGCTACAAATGTTGTCAACGTTGTTGCTGCCATAGCGATAAAAATGTCACGGCCACAATTTTAATCACTCTATGTATTGTTACTATAAATTTCCATGTCGTTACTAAAAAAAAGTTGCTGCAATTACCACTACAACAAATGTTGTCGCTGCAAATATTGTCACTACAAACATTCTAACCACAAATATCATTGCGGCATTTGTCAACGCAAATATTGTCGTTACAAACATAGCTGCTACAAATATCATCGCAACAATGTTGTCAACGTTGTTGCTGCCATCGCGATGAAAATGTCACGGCTACAATTTTAATCACTCTATGTATTGTCACTATAAATGTCCATGTCGTTACTCAAACAAAGTAGCTGCAATTACCACTACAAAAAATGTTGTCGTCGAAAATATTGGCTCTACAAACATTCTAACCACAAATATCATTGGGCAGTTGTCACCGCAAATATTGTCGTTACAAACATAGCTGCTACAAATATTTTCACTACAAATGTTGTCAACATTGTTACTGCCATCGCGATAAAAATGTCACGGCCACAATTTCAATCACTCTATGTATTGTCACTATAAATGTCCATGTCGTTACTCAAACAAAGTAGCTGCAATTACCACGACAACAAATGTTGTCGTCGAAAATATTGCCACTACAAACATTCTAACCACAAATATCATTGCGGCAGTTGTCACCGCCAATATTGTCGTTACAAACATAGCTGCTACAAATATCATCGCAACAAATGTTGTCAACGTTGTTGCTGCCATCGCGATAAAAATGTCACGGCCACAATTTTAATCACTCTATGTATTGTCACTATAAATTTCCAAGTTGTTACTAAAAAAAGTAGCTGCAATTACCACTACAACAAATGTTGTCGCTGCAAATATTGTCACTACAAACATTCTAACCACAAATATCATTGCGGCAGTTGTCAACGAAAATATTGTCGTTACAAACATAGCTGCTACAAATATCATAGCAACAACTGTTGTCAACGTTGTTGCTGCCATCGCGATAAAAATGTCACGGCTACAATTTTAATCACTCTATGTACTGTCACTATAAATGTCCATGCCGTTACTTAAACAAAGTAGCTGCAATTACCACTACAACAAATGTTGTCGTCGAAAATATTGGCTCTACAAACATTCTAACCACAAATATCATTGCGGCAGTTGTCACCGCAAATATTGTCGTTACAAACATAGCTGCTACAAATATTCGCTACTAATGTTGTCAACGTTGTTGCTGCCATCGCGATAAAATGTCACGGCACAATTTTAATCACTCTATGTATTGTCACTATAAATTTCCAATGTCGTTACCAAAAAAGTTGCTGCAATTACCACTACAAAAAATGTTGTCGTCGAAAATATTGTCCTACAAACATTCTAACCACAAATATCATTGCGGCAGTTGTCAACGCAAATATTGTCGTCACAAACATAGCTGCTACAAATATTTCGCTACAAATGTTGTCAACGTTGTTGCTGCCATGCGATAAAAATGTCACGGCCACAATTTTAATCACTCTATGTATTGTCACTATAAATTTCCATGTCGTTACTCAAAAAAAGTTGCTGCAATTACCACTACAACAAATGTTGTCGCTGCAAATATTGTCACTACAAACATTCTAACCACAAATATCATTGCGGCAGTTGTCAACGCAAATATTGTCGTTACAAACATAGCTGCTACAAATATCATCGCTACAAATGTTGTCAACGTTGTTGCTGCCATCGCGATAAAAATGTCACGGCCACAATTTTAATCACTCTATGTATTGTCACTATAAATGTCCATGTCGTTACTCAAACAAAGTAGCTGCAATTACCACTACAAAAAATGTTGTCGTCGAAAATATTGGCTCTACAAACATTCTAACCACAAATATCATTGCGGCAGTTGTCACCGCAAATATTGTCGTTACAAACATAGCTGCTACAAATATTTTCGCTACTAATGTTGTCAACGTTGTTGCTGCCATCGCGATGAAAATGTCACGGCCACAATTTTAATCACTCTATGTATTGTCACCATAAATTTCCAAGTCGTTACTCAAAAAACGTTGCTGCAATTACCACTACAACAAATGTTGTCGCTGCAAATATTGTCACTACAAACATTCTAACCACAAATATCATTGCGGCAGTTGTCAACGCAAATATTGTCGTTACAAACATAGCTGCTACAAATATTTTCGCTACAAATGTTGTCAACGTTGTTGCTGCCATCGCGATAAAAATGTCACGGCCACAATTTTAATCACTCTATGTATTGTCACTATAAATTTCCATGTCGTTACTCAAAAAAAGTTAGCAACAATTTACCACTACAACAAATGTTGTCGTCGAAAATATTGCACTAAAACATCTACCACAAATATCATTGCGGCAGTTGTCACACGCAAATATTGTCGTTCACAAACATAGCTGCTACAAATATCTTCGCTACAAATGTTGTCAACGTTGTTGCTGCCATCGCGATGAAAATGTCACGGCCACAATTTTAATCACTCTATGTATTGTCACCATAAATTTCCAAGTCGTTACTCAAAAAAAGTTGCTGCAATTACCACTACAACAAATGTTGTCGCTGCAAATATTGTCACTACAAACATTCTAACCACAAATATCATGCGGCAGTTGTCAACGCAAATATTGTCGTACAAACATAGCTGCTACAAATATCATCGCTACAAATGTTGTCAACGTTGTTGCTGCCATCGCGATAAAAATGTCACGGCCACAATTTTAATCACTCTATGTATTGTTACTATAAATTTCCATGTCGTTACTAAAAAAAAGTTGCTGCAATTACCACTACAACAAATGTTGTCGCTGCAAATATTGTCACTACAAACATTCTAACCACAAATATCATTGCGGCAGTTGTCAACGCAAATATTGTCGTTGCAAACATAGCTGCTACAAATATCATCGCAACCAATGTTGTCAACGTTGTTGCTGCCATCGCGATAAAAATGTCACGGCCACAATTTTAATCACTCTATGTATTGTCACTATAAAATTCCAAGTCGTTACTCAAAAAAAGTTGCTGCAATTACCACTACAACAAATGTTGTCGCCGCAAATATTGTCACTACAAACATTCTAACCACAAATATCATTGCGACAGTTGTCAACGCAAATATTGTCGTTGCAAACATAGTTGCTACAATAATCATCGCAACCAATGTTGTCAACGTTGTTGCTGCCATCGCGATAAAAATGTCACGGCTACAATTTTAATCACTCTATGTATTGTCACTATAAATGTCCATGTCGTTACTCAAAACAAGTAGCTGCAATTACCACTACAAAAAATGTTGTCGTCGAAAATATTGGCTCTACAAACATTCTAACCACAAATATCATTGCGGCAGTTGTCACCGCAAATATTGTCGTTACAAACATAGCTGCTACAAATATTTTCGCTACTAATGTTGTCAACGTTGTTGCTGCCATCGCGATGAAAATGTCACGGCCACAATTTTAATCACTCTATGTATTGTCACCATAAATTTCCAAGTCGTTACTAAAAAAAGTTGCTGCAATTACCACTACAACAAATGTTGTCGCTGCAAATATTGTCACTACAAACATTCTAACCACAAATATCATTGCGGCAGTTGTCAACGCAAATATTGTCGTTACAAACATAGCTGCTACAAATATTTTCGCTACAAATGTTGTCAACGTTGTTGCTGCCATGCCGATGAAAATGTCACGGCCACAATTTTAATCACTCTATGTATTGTCACCATAAATTTCCATGTCGTTACTCAAAAAAAGTTGCTGCAATTACACTACAACAAATGTTGTCGCTGCAAATATTGTCACTACAAACATTCTAACCACAAATATCATTGCGGCAGTTGTGAACGCAAATATTGTCGTCACAAACATAGCTGCTACAAATATCATTGCTACAAATGTTGTCAACGTTGTTGCTGCCATGGCGATAAAAATGTCACGGCCACAATTTTAATCACTCTATGTATTGTCACTATAAATTTCCAAGTCGTTACTAAAAAAAAGTTGCTGCAATTACCACTACAACAAATGTTGTCGCTGCAAATATTGTCACTACAAACATTCTAACCACAAATATCATTGCGGCATTTGTCAACGCAAATATTGTCGTTACAAACATAGCTGCTACAAATATCATTGCAACAACTGTTGTCAACGTTGTTGCTGCCATCGCGATGAAAATGTCACGGCCACAATTTTAATCACTCTATGTATTGTAACTATAAATTTCCAAGTCGTTACTCAAAAAAAGTAGCAACAATTACCACTACAACAAATGTTGTCGTCGAAAATATTGCCACTACAAACATTCTAACCACAAATATCATTGCGGCAGTTGTCACCGCAAATATTGTCGTTACAAACATAGCTGCTACAAATATTTTCGCTACAAATGTTGTCAACGTTGTTGCTGCCATCGCGATGAAAATGTCACGGACATTAATCACTCATATGTCTAATCCAGGTTACTAAAAGTGTGCTCCACTACACAATTGTCGCGAAATTGCCTACAATTAACCAAATATCGGCAGTGTCACGAATTTTGTTAAATGCGCTACAATATTGAATTGTACGAAGTGCCAATTACAAAAATTTGTGAATATCTAAACATTTACATATTTCGGCGTGTCACGAATTGCGTACAATAGCGCTACAATTTTCCACAAATATTGCATTGCAACATTCAACCACAAATATTTTCACAGCTGCTACAAATATCATCGTAGCAAAATGTTGTCAACGTTGTTGCTGCCATCGCGATAAAAATGTCACGGCTACAATTTTAATCACTCTATGTATTGTCACTATAAATGTCCATGTCGTTACTCAAACAAAGTAGCTGCAATTACCACTACAACAAATGTTGTCGTCGAAAATATTGGCTCTACAAACATTCTAACCACAAATATCATTGCGGCAGTTGTCACGCAATATTGTCGTTACAAACTAGCTGCTACAAATATTTTCGCTACAATGTTGTCAGTTGTTGCTGCCATCCGATGAAAATGTCACGCCACATTTATCACTCTATGTATTGTCAATAAATTTCCAAGTCGTACTCAAAAAGTGCTGCAATTCCACTACAACAAATGTTGTCGCTGCAAATATTGCACTCAAACATTCTAACCACAAATATCATTGCGGCAGTTGTACGCAAATATTGTCTACAACATGTGCTACAATTATGCTACAAATGTGTCAGTTGTTGCTGCCATGCAAAAAATGTCACGGCCACATTTTAATCATCTATGTATTGTACTATAAATTCAGTCGTTACTAAAAAGTGCTGCAATTACACTAAACAAATGTTGTCGTGCAAATATTGTCATACAAACATTTAACCACAAATATCATTGCGGCATTGTCAGCAAATATTGTCGTTCAAACATAGCTGCTACAATATTCGCACAATGTTGTCAACGTGTTGCTGCCATGCGATAAATGTCACGGCACAATTTTATCACTATTATTGTACATAATTTCAGTCGTTACTAAAAGTGCTGCAATTACCACTACAACAATGTTGTCGTGAAATATTGTCACTACAAAATTCTACCACAAATATCATTCGGCAGTTGTACGCAATTGTCGTTACAACATAGCTGCTACAAATTCATGCAAATGTTGTCAACGTTGTTCTGCCATCGCGATAAAAATGTCACGCACAATTTAATCACTCTATGTATTGTACTATAAATTCCATGCTTACTAAAAAAAGTGCTGCAATTACCACACAACAAATGTTGTCGTGAAATATTGCCTCAACATTCTAACACAAATATTGCGGCAGTTGTCACCGCAAATTGTCGTTACAAACATAGCTGCTACAAATATTTTCGCTACAATGTGTCAACTTGTTGCTGCCATCGCGATGAATGTCACGGCCACAATTTTAATCACTCTATGTATGTCACATAAATTTCCAAGTCGTTACTAAAAAGTTGTGCAATTACCACTACAACAAATGTTGTCGCTGCAATTTGTCACTACAAACATTCTACACAAATATCATTGCGGCAGTTGTCAGCAAATATTGCTTACAAACATAGCTTACAAATTTCGCACAAAGTTGTCAACGTTGTTGCTGCCATCCGTAAAATGTCACGGCCACAATTTTAATCACTCTATGTATTGTCACATAAATTCATGCTTACTAAAAAAGTGTGCAATTCCTACACAAATGTTGTTGCAATATTGTCATACAAACATTCTAACCAATATCATTGCGGAGTTGTCACGAATATTGTCGTTCACATAGTGCTACAAATATTGCACAATGTTGTAACGTTGTTGCTGCCATCGCGATAAATGTCACGGCACAATTTTAATACTCTTGTATTGTCACTATAATCCAGTCGTTACTAAAAAAGTGCTGCAATACCACTACAAAATGTTGTCGGAAATATTGCCTACAACATTCTAACCACAATATCATTGCGGCAGTTGTCACGCAAATATTGTCGTCAAACATAGCTGCTACATATTGCACAATGTTGTCCGTTGTTGCTCCATGCGATAAATGTCACGGCACAATTAATCACTCTATTATTGTCATAATCCAGTCGTTACTAAAAGTCTGCAATTACATACAAATGTTGTCGTGAATATGTCACTACAACATTTACCACAAATACATTGCGGCAGTTGTACGCAAATTTGTCTACAAACATAGTGCTACAAATATCATGACAAATTTGTCAGTGTTGCTCCATCGCGATAATTCACGGCCACAATTTTAATCATTATGTATGTACTATAATTCCAGTGTTACTAAAAAGTGCTGCAATTCCACTACAACAATGTGTCGTGCAAATATTGTCACTACAACTTCTAACCAAATTCTTGCGGCAGTTGTCACGAAATTTGTCTTACAACATAGCTGCTACAATATCACAAATGTTGTCAACTTGTTCTCCATCGCGATAAAAATGTCACGGCCACAATTTTAATACTCTGTATTACTATAAATTCCAGTTACTAAAAGTGTGCAATTACCAACAACAATGTTGTCGTGAATATTGCACTACAAACATTCAACACAAATATCATTGCGGAGTTGTACCGCATATGTCGTTCAAACTAGCTGCTACAAATATATCGCACAAATGTTGTCAACGTTGTTGCTGCCATCGCGATAAAATGTCACGGCACAATTTTAATCACTCTATGTATTGTCACTATAAATGTCCATGTCGTTACTCAAACAAAGTAGCTGCAATTACCACTACAACAAATGTTGTCGCGAAATATTGCCTACAAACATTCTAACCACAAATATCATTGCGGCAGTTGTCAACGCAAATATTGTCGTTACAAACATAGCTGCTACAAATATCTTCGCTACAATGTTGTCAACGTTGTTGCTGCCATCGCGATAAAATGTCACGGCCACAATTTTAATCACTCTATGTATTGTCACTATAAATTTCCAGTCGTTACTAAAAAAAGTTGCTGCAATTACCACTACAACAAATGTTGTCGCTGCAAATATTGTCACTACAAACATTCTAACCACAAATATCATTGCGGCAGTTGTCAACGCAAATATTGTCGTTACAAACATAGCTGCTACAAATATCATCGCTACAAATGTTGTCAACGTTGTTGCTGCCATCGCGATAAAAATGTCACGGCCACAATTTTAATCACTCTATGTATTGTCACTATAAATTTCCATGTCGTTACTAAAAAAAGTGGCTGCAATTACCACTACAACAAATGTTGTCGTTGCAAATATTGTCACTACAAACATTCTAACCACAAATATCATTGCGGCAGTTGTCACCGCAAATATTGTCGTTACAAACATAGCTGCTACAAATATTTTCGCTACAAATGTTGTCAACGTTGTTGCTGCCATCGCGATAAAAATGTCACGGCCACAATTTTAATCACTCTATGTATTGTCACTATAAATGTCCAAGTCGTTACTCAAACAAAGTAGCTGCAATTACCACTACAACAAATGTTGTCGTCTGCAAATATTGTCACTACAAACATTCTAACCACAAATATCATTGCGGCAGTTGTCACGCAAATATTGTCGTTACAAACATAGCTGCTACAAATATCATCGCTACAAATGTTGTCAACGTTGTTGCTGCCATCGCGATAAAAATGTCACGGCCACAATTTTAATCACTCTATGTATTGTCACTATAAATTTCCAAGTCGTTACTCAAAAAAAGTAGCTGCAATTACCACTACAACAAATGTTGTCGTCGAAAATATTGTCACTACAAACATTCTAACCACAAATATCATTGCGGCAGTTGTCACCGCAAATATTGTCGTTACAAACATAGCTGCTACAAATATCATCGCTACAAATGTTGTCAACGTTGTTGCTGCCATCGCGATAAAAATGTCACGGCCACAATTTTAATCACTCTATGTATTGTCACTATAAATGTCCATGTCGTTACTCAAACAAAGTGCTGCAATTACCACTACAACAAATGTTGTCGTTGCAAATATTGTCACTACAAACATTCTAACCACAAATATCATTGCGGCAGTTGTCACCGCAAATATTGTCGTTACAAACATAGCTGCTACAAATATCATCGCTACAAATGTTGTCAACGTTGTTGCTGCCATCGCGATAAAAATGTCACGGCCACAATTTTAATCACTCTATGTATTGTCACTATAAATGTCCATGTCGTTACTCAAACAAAGTAGCTGCAATTACCACTACAACAAATGTTGTCGTCGAAAATATTGGCACTACAAACATTCTAACCACAAATATCATTGCGGCAGTTGTCACCGCAAATATTGTCGTTACAAACATAGCTGCTACAAATATCTTCGCTACAAATGTTGTCAACGTTGTTGCTGCCATCGCGATAAAAATGTCACGGCCACAATTTTAATCACTCTATGTATTGTAACTATAAATTTCCAAGTCGTTACTCAAAAAAAGTAGCTGCAATTACCACTACAACAAATGCTGTCGTCGAAAATATTGCCACTACAAACATTCTAACCACAAATATCGTTGCGGCAGTTGTCACCGCAAATATTGTCGTTACAAACATAGCTGCTACAAATATTTTCGCTACAAATGTTGTCAACATTGTTACTGCCATCGCGATAAAAATGTCACGGCCACAATTTTAATCACTCTATGTATTGTCACTATAAATGTCCATGTCGTTACTCAAACAAAGTGGCTGCAATTACCACTACAACAAATGTTGTCGTTGCAAATATTGTCACTACAAACATTCTAACCACAAATATCATTGCGGTAGTTGTCACCGCAAATATTGTCGTTACAAACAATGCTGCTACAAATATCATCGCTACAAATGTTGTCAACGTTGTATCAGACATCGCGACGAAAATGTCACGGCCACAATTTCAATCACTCTATGTATTGTCACAATAAATTTCCAAGTCGTTACTTAAAAAAAGTAGCTGCAATTACCACTACTACAAATGTTGTCGTCGAAAATATTGCCACTACAAACATTCTAACCACAAATATCATTGCGGCAGTTGTCACCGCAAATATTGTCGTTACAAACTTAGCTGCTACAAATTTCTTCGCTACAAATGTTGTCAACGTTGTTGCTGCCATGGCGATGAAAATGTCACGGCCACAATTTTAATCACTCTATGTATTGTCACTATAAATATCCATGTAGTTACTCCAACAAAGTAGCTGCAATTACCACTATAACAAATGTTGTCGTCGAAAATATTGCCTCTACAAACATTCTAACCACAAATATCGTTGCGGCAGTTGTCACCGCAAATATTGTCGTTACAAACATAGCTGCTACAAATATCTTCGCTACAAATGTTGTCAACGTTGTTGCTACCATCGCGATGAAAATGTTCACCGCCACAATTTTAATCACTCTATGTATTGTCACTATAAATTTCCAAGTCGTTACTCAAAAAAAGTTGCTGCAATTACCACTACAACAAATGCTGTCGTCGAAAATATTGCCACTACAAACATTCTAACCACAAATATCGTTGCGACAGTTGTCACCGCAAATATTGTCGTTACAAACATAGCTGCTATAAATATCATCGCTACAAATGTTGTCAACACTGTTGCTGCAATCGCGATAAAAATGTCACGGCCACGATTTTAATCACTCTATGTATTGTCACTATAAATGTCCATGTCGTTACTCAAACAATGTGGCTGCAATTACCACTACAACAAATGTTGTCGTCGAAAATATTGCACTACAAACATTCTAACCACAAATATCGTTGCGGCAGTTGTCACCGCAAATATTGTCGTTACAAACATAGCTGCTACAAATATCATCGCTACAAATGTTGTCAACGTTGTTGCTGACATCGCGATGAAAATGTCACGGCCACAATTTTAATCACTCTATGTATTGTCACTATAAATTTCCAGTCGTTACTCAAAAAAGTGCTGCAATTACCACTACAACAAATGTTGTCGTCAAAATATTGCACTACAAACATTCTAACCACAAATATCATTGCGGCAGTTGTCACCGCAAATATTGTCGTTACAAACATAGCTGCTACAAAATCATCGCTACAAATGTTGTCAACGTTGTTGCTGCCATCGCGATGAAAATGTCACGGCCACAATTTTAATCACTCTATGTATTGTCACTATAAATTCCAAGTCGTTACTCCAAAAAAGTAGCCGCAATTACCACTACAACAAATGTGTCGTCGAAAATATTGCCCTACAAACATTCTAACCACAAATATCTTGCGGCAGTTGTCACCGCAAAATTGCGTTACAAACATAGCTGCTACAAATATCTTCGCTACAAAAGTTTCAACGTTGTTGCTGCCATCGCGATAAAATGTCCACGGCCACAATTTTAATCACTCTATGTATTTTCACTAAAAAATTTCCAAGTCGTTACTCAAAAAAAGTTGCTGCAATTACCACTACAACAAATTTGTCGTCGAAAATATTGGGACTACAAAAATTTTAACCACAAATATCATTTCGGCAGTTGTCAAACCGCAAATATTGTCGTTACAAAAATAGCTGCTACAAAAACATCGCTACAAAGTTGTCAAACCCTGTCTGCACGCGATAAAAATGTCACGGCCACAATTTAATCACTCTATGTATTGTACTATAATTC
>JBBMOL010001346.1:0-13379 GCA_037954665.1 Laguncularia racemosa | reverse complement strand
ATTTCACAAACATTCTAACCACAAATATTGCGATTCACGCAAATATTGTCGTACAAACATTGCTACAAAATTTCCGTACAAAATTTGTCAAACTTGTTCTCATTCGATAAAATGTCAGGCCACAATTTTAATCACTCTATGTATGTCACATAATGCCATGCGTTACTCAGAAAGTGTGTTACTCAAAAAGTGCTGAATAGCTACAAACATTTACCCAAAATATGCGATTCAACCAAATATTCGTTACACAGCTGACAAATTTTCGTACAAATTGTCACTTCACGAAATGTCAGCACAATTTAACACGACATTAATCAGTTTACAAATTGCAATTCATAACAATTGCTCAAAATTGAACAAACATTCTAACCACAAATATCTTGCGGCAGTTGTCACCGCAATATTGTCGTCACAAACATAGCTGCTACAAATATCTTCGCTACAAATGTTGTCAACGTTGTTGCTGCATCGCGAAAAATGTCACGGCGACATTTTAATCACTCTATGTATTGTCACTATAAATTCCATGTAGTTACTCCAACAAGTAGCGCAATTCCACTAAAATGTGTGTCAAAAATTGCTCTACAAATTCTACCAAATTCGCGAGTTGTCACCGCAAATATTCGTTACAAAGATGCTGTACAATATCTTCGCTACAAATGTTGTCAATTTTCTCCATCGCATAAAAATGTCCCACAATTTTAATCACTCTTTGTATTGTCACTATAAATCCATGTCGTACTCAAACGAATTGCTGCAATTACAACTACAACAAATTTGTCGTCGAATTTGGTCACAAACATTCTGACCACAAATATCTGCGGCATTGTCACGCAAATATTGTCGTTGAACATGCTGCTACAAAATTCTACAAATGTTGTCAACGTTGTTGTGCCATCGCGATAAAAAGCACGGCCAATTTTAATCACTATGTTTGTCATATAAATTTCATCGTACACAAAAGTCTGCAATTACACGACAACAAATGTGTCGCAAAATTTGTCATACAACATTCTAACCACAAATTCATGCGCAGTTGTCAACGCAAATATTGTCGTACAAAATTGCTCACAAATTCATCCTCAAATGTTGTAAACTGTTGCTACCATCGCGATAAAAATGTCGCCAATTTTATCACTCTATATTGTACTAAAATTCCATGCGTTATAAAAAGTGTCAAACACTACAACAAATGTTTCGTGCAAATTTGTCAAACATTCTACCACAAATATCATTGCGGCAGTTGTCACCAATATTGTCGTTACAAAATAGCTGCTACAAATATATGCTCAATTTGTCAACGTTTTTGCCTCGCGATAAAATGTCACGCACAATTTTAACCTAACCACAATATATGCGGCAGTTGTCACGCAAATTTGTCGTTACAAACATAGGCTACAATTCTCGCTACAAGTTGTCAACGTTGTTGCTGCCTCGCGATAAAATGTCACGGCCACAATTTTAATCACTCTATGTATTGTCACTATAATTCATGTGTTACTCAAAAGTGCTGCAATTACACTAACAAATGTTGTCGTAATATTGCCTACAACATTCTAACCACAATATCTTGGGCAGTTGTCACCGCAAATATTGTGTACAAAATAGCTGCTACAAATATCTTCGCTAATGTTGTCAACTTGTTCTCCATCGGATAAATGTCACGCCACAATTTTATCACTCTGTATGTCATATAAATTCCAGTCGTACTCAAAAAGTTGCTGCAATTCACTACACAAATTTGTCGTCGAAATATTGCCTACAACATTCTACACAATATCTTGCGGCAGTTGTCACCGCAATATTGTCGTCAAACATATGCTACAATTCTCGACAATGTTTCACGTGTGCGCATCGCGATAAAATGCACGGCACATTAATCACTCTATGTATGTACTATAATTCCAGTCGTATAAAAAGTGGCATTCCATACAACAATGTTTCGTAAATATTGTCTACAAACTTCACCACAAATATCATTGCGGAGTTGTCCGCAATATTGTCGTTACAAATAGTCTACAAATATCTCGTCAAGTTGTAACTTTTCTGCCACGCGATAAAATGTCACGGCACAATTTTAATCACTCTGTTTGTACTATAAATTCGTACAAAAAGTGCTGCATTACCACAACAAATGTGCGTGCAAATATTGCACTACAACTCTAACCACAATATCATTGCGGTTGTCACGCAAATTTGTCGTTACAAACATGCTGCTACAATATCTCGCTACAAATTGTACGTTGTTCGCATCGCGAAAATGTCCGGCACTTTATATCTGTATGTACATAAATTCCATCGTTACTAAAAAAGTAGCTGCAATACCACTACACAAATGTGTCGTGAAATTTGCCTACAAAATTCTACCACAAATATCTTGCGGCAGTTGTCACGCAATATGTCTTAACATGCGCTACAATATTCGCTACAAATGTTGTCAACTTGTTCTGCCATCGCGATAAATGTCACGGCACAATTTAATCACTCTATTATTGTCACTATAATTCCATGTTTACTAAAAAGTGCTGCAATTACCACTAAACAATGGTCGTGAATATTGCTACAACATTCTAACCACAAATATCTGCGGAGTTGTCACCGCAATATTGTCGTACAAAATGCTGCTACAATATCTTCGCTACAATGTTGTCAACGTGTTGCTGCCACGCGATAAATGTCCGGCCACAATTTTAATCACTCTATGTATTGTCACTTAAATTCCAGTCGTTACTAAAAAGTAGCTGCAATTACCACTACACAAATGTTGTCGTCGAATATTGCCTACAAACATTCTAACACAAATATCTTGCGGCAGTGTCACGCAAATATGTCGTTACAAACTAGCTGCTACAATTGTATCAACGTTGTGCTGCCATCGCGATAAAATGTCACGCCACAATTTTAATCACTCTATGTATTGTCACTATAAATTCCATGTGTTACTCAAACAAAGTGTGCAATTACCACTACAACAAATGTTGTCGAATTGTCTACAACATTTAACCCAAATTCTTGCGGCATTGTCACGCAATATGCGTTACAAACTATGCTACATATCTCGCTACAAAGTTGTCAACGTTGTTGGCCTCGGATAAATGTCACGGCCACAATTTTAATCACTTATGATTGTCCTATAAATTCCAGTGTTACTCAAAAGTGCTGCAATTACACTAACAAATGTTGTGAATATTGCACTACAAATTTAACCACAAATATCTGGGATGTCCGCAAAATTGCGTTAAATGTGCAAATTCGTACAAATGTTTCAACTTTGTCAGCGAAAAATGTCGGCCACATTTTAATACCTGTATGTCACATAATGTCCAGTCGTACTAAAGTGCATTACCACTACAAATGTTCGTGAAATATGCCACAAACTTCAACCACAAATATCATGGGCAGTGTCACGCAATATTGTCTACAATAGTGCTAAACTTCGTACATGTGTAACTGTCTGCTCGCGTAAAAATGTCAGCCACATTATCTCATGTTGTCACTATAATCCATGTGTACTCAACAAGGCTGCATACACCAACAATGTTGTCTAATATTGCACTCAAATTAACACAAAATCTTGCGAGTTTCACCGCAATATTTCTAAAATTGCTAAATTCGCTACAAGTTGTCAGTTTCGCATCCGAAAATCACGGCCACATTTACATCATTTTGTCAATAAATCTCTACTAAAAAAGTACTGCAATTACAACCAAATGTGCGTGAATATTGCCAAAACATTAAACAAATTTTTGTCACGCATATTTTCAACAGTGCACAATATTCGTAAAGTGTCAACGTTTTGTGCCAGCGATGAATCACGCTTAATCATCTAGTTGTCCAAATCCAGTGTACTCACAAGTAGCATTACCACTAAAAATGTCTGAAATATGCTACAACTTAACAAAATATCTTGCGGCAGTTGTCACCGCAAATATTGTCGTTACAAACATAGCTGCTACAAATATCTTCGCTACAAATGTTGTCAACGTTGTTGCTGCCATCGCGATGAAAAATGTCACGGCCACAATTTTAATCACTCTATGTATTGTCACTATAAATTTCCATGTCGTTACTCAAAAAAGTAGCTGCAATTACCACTACAACAAATGTTGTCGTCGAAAATATTGCCACTACAAACATTCTAACCACAAATATCGTTGCGGCAGTTGTCACCGCAAATATTGTCGTTACAAACATAGCTGCTACAAATATCTTCGCTACAAATGTTGTCAACGTTGTTGCTGCCATCGCGATAAAAATGTCACGGCCACAATTTTAATCACTCTATGTTTTGTCACTATAAATGTCCATGTCGTTACTCAAACAAAGTGGCTGCAATTACCACTACAACAAATGTTGTCGTTGCAAATATTGTCACTACAAACATTCTAACCACAAATATCATTGCGTTAGTTGTCACCGCAAATATTGTCGTTACAAACAATGCTGCTACAAATATCATCGCTACAAATGTTGTCAACGTTGTATCAGACATCGCGACGAAAATGTCACGGCCACAATTTTAATCACTCCATGTATTGTCACAATAAATTTCCAAGTCGTTACTTAAAAAAGTAGCTGCAATTACCACTACTACAAATGTTGTCGTCGAAAATATTGCCACTACAAACATTCTAACCACAAATATCATTGCGGCAGTTGTCACCGCAAATATTGTCGTCTCAAACATAGCTGCTACAAATATCTTCGCTACAAATGTTGTCAACGTTGTTGCTGCCATCGCGATGAAAATGTCACGGCGACAATTTTAATCACTCTATGTATTGTCACTATAAATATCCATGTAGTTACTCCAACAAAGTAGCCGCAATTACCACTATAACAAATGGTGTCGTCGAAAATATTGCCTCTACAAACATTCTAACCACAAATATCGTTGCGGCAGTTGTCACCGCAAATATTGTCGTTACAAAGATAGCTGCTACAAATATCTTCGCTACAAATGTTGTCAACGTTGTTGCTGCCATCGCGATAAAAATGTCACGGCCACAATTTTAATCACTCTTGTATTGTCACTATAAATGTCCATGTCGTTACTCAAACGAAGTAGCTGCAATTACAACTACAACAAATCTTGTCGTCGAAAATATTGGCTCTACAAACATTCTGACCACAAATATCATTGCGGCAGTTGTCACCGCAAATATTGTCGTTGCAAACATAGCTGCTACAAATGTTGTCAACGTTGTTGCTGCCATCGCGATAAAAATATCACGACCACAATTTTAATCACTCTATGTATTGTCACTATAAATGTCCATGTCGTTACTCAAACAAGTAGTTGCAATTACCACTACAACAAATGTTGTCGTCAAATATTGTCACTACAAACTTCTAACCACAAATATCATTGCGGCAGTTGTCACCGCAAATATTGTCGTTACAAACATAGCTGCTACAATATCATCGCTACAAATGTTGTCAACGTTGTTGCTGCCATCGTGATAAAAATGTCACGGCCACAATTTTAATCACTCTATGTATTGTAACTATAAATTTCCAAGTCGTTACTCAAAAAAAGTAGTTGCAATTACCACTACAACAAATGTTGTCGTCGAAAATATTGCCACTACAAACATTCTAACCACAAATATCATTGCGGCAGTTGTCACCGCAAATATTGTCGTTACAAACATAGCTGCTACAAATATCTTCGCTACAAATGTTGTCAACGTTGTTGCTGCCATCGCGATGAAAATGTCACGGCCACAATTTTAATCACTCTATGTATTGTCACTATAAATTTCCAAGTCGTTACTAAAAAAAGTGGCTGCAATTACCACTACAACAAATGTTGTCGTTGCAAATATTGTCCCTACAAACATTCTAACCACAAATATCATTGTGGCAGTTGTCACCGCAAATATTGACATTACAAACATAGCTGCTACAAATATCTTCGCTATACAAATGTTGTCAACATTGTTACTGCCATCGCGATAAAAATGTCACGGCCACAATTTTAATCACTCTATGTATTGTCACTATAAATGTCCATGTCGTTACTCAAACAAAGTGGCTGCAATTACCACTACAACAAATGTTGTCGTCGAAATTATTGCCACTGCAAACATTCTAACCACAAATATCATTACGACAGTTGTCACCGCAAATATTGTCGTTATAAACATAGCTGCTACAAATATCATCGCTACAAATGTTGTCAACGTTGCTGCTGCCATCGCGATAAAAATGTCACGGCCACAATTTTAATCACTCTATGTATTGTCACTATAAATGTCCATGTCGTTACTCAAACAACGTTGCTGCAATTACCACTACAACAAATGTTGTCGTCGAAAATATTGGCTCTACAAACATTCTAACCACAAATATCATTGCGGCAGTTGTCACCGCAAATATTGTCGTTACAAACATAGCTGCTACAACTATCATCGCTACAAAAGTTGTCAACGTTGTTGCTGCCGTCGCGATAAAAATGTCACAGCCACAATTTTAATCACTCTATGTATTGTCACTATAAATGTCCATGTCGTTACTCAAGCTAAGTGGTTGCAATTACCACTACAACAAATGTTGTCGTTGCAAATATTGTCACTACAAACATTCTAACCACAAATATCATTGCGGCAGTTGTCACCGCAATATTGTCGTTACAAACATAGCTTGCTACAACTATCATCGCTACAAAAGTTGTCAACGTTGTTGCTGCCATCGCGATAAAAATGTCACGGCTACAATTTTAATCAGTCTATGTATTGTCACTATAAATTTCCATGTCGTTACACAAACAAAGTAGCTGCAATTACTACGACAACAAATGTTGTCGTCAAAAATATTGATACTACAAACTTTCTAACCACAAATATCAATGCGGCAGTTGTCACCGCAAATATTGTCGCTACAAACATAGCTGCTACAAATATCATCGCTACAAATGTTGTCAACGTTGTTGCTGCCATCGCGATAAAAATGTCACGGCCACAATTTTAATCACTCTATGTATTGTCACTATAAATGTCCATGGCGTTACTCAAACAAAGTGGTTGCAATTACCACTACAACAAATGTTGTCGTTACAAATATTGTCACTACAAACATTCTAACCACAAATATCGTTGCGGCAGTTGTCACCGCAAATATTGTCGTTACAAACATAGCTGCTACAAATATTTCGCTACAAATGTTGTCAACATTGTATGCGCATCGCGATAAAAATGTCACGGCCACAATTTTAATCACTCTATGTATTGTCACTATAAATGTCCATGTCGTTACTCAAACAAAGTGGCTGCAATTACCACTAACAACAATGTTGTCGTTGCAAATATTGTCACTACAAACATTCTAACCACAAATATCATTGCGAGTTGTCACCGCAAATATTGTCGTTACAAACATATGCTGCTACAAATATCATCGCTACAAATGTTGTCAACAGTTGTTAGCTGCCATCGCGATAAAAATGTCACGGCCACAATTTTAATCACTCTATGTATTGTCACTATAAATGTCCATGTCGTTTCCATGTCGTTACTAAACAAGTTGGCTCAATTACACTACAACAAATGTTGTCGTCGAAAACATTGCCACTACAAACATTCTAACCACCAATATCATTGCGGCAGTTGTCACCGCAAATATTGTCGTTACAAACAATAGCTGCTACAAATATCATCCTAAACAATGTTGTCAACGTTGTTGCTGCCATCGCGATACAAAATGTCACGGCCACAAATTTTAATCATCTATGTATTGTCACTATAAATGTCCATGTCGTTACTCAAACAAAGTTGCTGGCAATTACCACTACAACAATGTTGTCGTGAAAATATTGGCACTACAAACATTCTGACCACAATATCATTGCGGCAGCTGTCACACCTCGCAAATATTGTCGTTGCAAAATAGTCTACAAATATCTTCGCTACAAATGTTGTCACAAATTTGTTGCTGCCATCGCGATGAAAATGTCCACGGCCACAATTTTAATCACTCTATGTATTGTCATTATAAATTCCAAGTCGTTACTCAAAAAAAGTTTGCTGCACAATTTACTACTACAACAAATGTTGTCGTTGCAAAATATTGTCACTTACAAACATTCTATCCACAAATTATGCGGCAGATTGTCACGCAAATATTGACGTTACAAACATAGCTGCTACAAATTATCGCTACAAATTTGTCAACTTGTTAATGCACATCGCTGAAAAAAATGTCACGGCCACAATTTATTCACTCTATGTATGTCATATAAATGTCCTGTGTTACTCAAAATAAATGGCTGCATTACCACAAACAAATGTTGTCGTCAAAATATTGCCACTTCAAACATTCTAACCACAAATATCATTAACAGTTGTCACCTGCAAATATTGTCGTTCAAAACATAGCTTACAAATATCATCGCTACAAATGTGTCAAATTCGAAGTTAACTGACGCATCGCATAAAAATGTCACGCCACACAATTTTAATCACTCTATGTATTGTCACTATAAATGTCCATATCGTTACTCAAACAAAGTTGCGCAAATTACCACTACAACAAATGTTGTCGTCGAAAATATTTGCCATACAAAGCATTTAACCACAAATTATCATTGCGGCATATGTCACGCCAAATATTGTCGTTACAACATAGCTTGCCAAATCTTGTCGTGTCAAAATTGTTCTAGCCAACCGATTTAATAAATTTCCACAATTTTAATCACTATGTATGTCACTATAAAATTTCCAATCATTATCAAAAATTAGTGCTGCAATTACTCAACAAATGTTGTCGAGCAAATATTGTCATACAAACATTTAACCACAAATATCGTTGCGGACAGTTGTGCACCAAATAATTGCAACGTTTCAAACATTATGCTGCACTATCGCTAAAATGTTGTCAAATTATCACATGCATTCATGATAAAATTCAACAATTTTAAACACTCTATGTATTGTCACAAAATTCATGCGTTACTCAAACAAGTGCTCCAATTACCCTACAACAAATGTTGTCGTTGCAAAAATTCACTACAAACATTCTAACCACAAATATCATTGCGGCAGTTGTCAACGCAATATTGTCGTTACAAAACATATGCTCAATTTCACTAATATATCGCACAAAATGTTTGTCAAATTGTTGCTATGCCATCGCGATAAAAATGTCACGTCTCACAATTTAAAAGTCTCAATTATCACTAAAATGTTCCAAATTCGTTACTCAAAAAAGTTGCTGCAATTACCACTACAACAAATGTTGTCGCTGCAAATATGCTCTACAAACATTCTGACCACAAATATCATTGCGGCAGTTGTCACGCAAATATTGCGTTACAAACATAGCTGCTCAAATGTTGTCAACTTGTTGCTGCCAACGCGATAAAATTCACGACCACAATTTTAATCACTCTATGTATTGCACTATAAATTCCAGTCATTACTCAAAAAAAGTTGCTGCAATTACCACTACAACAAATGTTGTCGTTGCAAATATTGTCACTACAAACATTCTAACCAAAATATCTGCGGCAGTTTCACCCAAATATTGCGTTACAAACATAGCTGCTACAAATATCATCGCTACAAATGTTGTCACATTGTTACTGCCATCGCGATAAAAATGTCACGGCCACAATTTTAATCACTATGTATTGTCACTAAAATGTCCATTCGTTACTCAAAAAATGGCTCCAATTACCACTACAACAAATGTTGTCGTCGAAAACTTGCCACTACAAACATCTAACCACAATATCATTGCGGCAGTTGTCACGCAAATATTGTCGTTACAAACATAGTGCTACAAATTCATCGCTACAAATGTTGTCACGTTGTGCTGCCATCGCGATAAATGTCAGGCCACAATTTAATCACTTATTATGTCACTATAAATGTCCATGTCATATAAACAAAGTTCTGCATTACACTACAACAATGTTGTCGTCGAAAATATTGCACTACAAACATCTGACCACAAATATCATTGCGGAGTTGTCACCGCAAATATTGTCGTGCAAAAATAATGCTACAAATATCTTCGCTACAATGTTGTCAACATTGTTGCTGCCATCGCGATGAAATGTCACGGCCACAATTTTAATCACTCTATGTATTGTCATTATAATTCAGTCGTTATCAAAAAAAGTTGCTGCAATACCACTACAACAAATGTTTCGTGAAATATTGTCACTACAAATTCTACCACAAATATCGTTGCGGCAGTTGTCACGCAAATATTGACGTTACAAACATATGCTACAAATCATCGTACAATGTTGTCACATTGTTATGCCATCGCGAAAATGTCACGGCCACAATTTTAATCACTCTATGTATTGTCACTATAAATGTCCATGTCGTTACTCAAACAAAGTGGCTGCAATTACCACTACAACAAATGTTGCGTCGAAAAATTCCACTACACAAATATTGTCGTTACAAACATAGCTGCTAAAATGTTTCAACGTTGTTGCTGCCACGCGATAAAAATATCACGACCACAATTTTAATCACTCTATGTATTGTCACTATAAATGTCCATGTCGTTACTCAAACAAAGTGGTTGCAATTACCACTACAACAAATGTTGTCGTTGCAAATATTTCACTACAAACGTTCAACCACAAATATCATTGCGGCAGTTTCATCGCAAATATTGTCGTTACAAACATAGCTGCTACAACTATATCGCTACAAAATTGTCAACGTTGTTGCTGCCGTCGCGATAAAATGTCACGGCCCAATTTTAACACTCTATTATTGTCACTATAATTTCCAAATCGTTACTCGAAAAAAGTTGCTGCAATTACCACTACAACAAATGTTGTCGCTGCAATATTGCATACAAACATTTTTTTTTTTTTTTTTTTTTTTTTTTTTTTTTTTTTTTTTTTTTTTTTTTTTTTTTTTTTTTTTTTTTTTTTTTTTTTTTTTTTTTTTTTTTTTTTTTTTTTTTTTTTTTTTTTTTTTTTTTTTTTTTTTTTTTTTTTTTTTTTTTTTTTTTTTTTTTTTTTTTTTTTTTTTTTTTTTTTTTTTTTTTTTTTTTTTTTTTTTTTTTTTTTTTTTTTTTTTTTTTTTTTTTTTTTTTTTTTTTTTTTTTTTTTTTTTTTTTTTTTTTTTTTTTTTTTTTTTTTTTTTTTTTTTTTTTTTTTTTTTTTTTTTTTTTTTTTTTTTTTTTTTTTTTTTTTTTTTTTTTTTTTTTTTTTTTTTTTTTTTTTTTTTTTTTTTTTTTTTTTTTTTTTTTTTTTTTTTTTTTTTTTTTTTTTTTTTTTTTTTTTTTTTTTTTTTTTTTTTTTTTCCCCCCCCCCCCCCCCCCCCCCCCCCCCCCCCCCCCCCCCCCCCCCCCCCCCCCCCCCCCCCCCCCCCCCCCCCCCCCCCCCCCCCCCCCCCCCCCCCCCCCCCCCCCCCCCCCCCCCCCCCCCCCCCCCCCCCCCCCCCCCCCCCCCCCCCCCCCCCCCCCCCCCCCCCCCCCCCCCCCCCCCCCCCCCCCCCCCCCCCCCCCCCCCCCCCCCCCCCCCCCCCCCCCCCCCCCCCCCCCCCCCCCCCCCCCCCCCCCCCCCCCCCCCCCCCCCCCCCCCCCCCCCCCCCCCCAAAAATTGTCGTTACAAACATAGCTGCTACAAATATGCTAAAAGTTGTCAACGTTGTTGCTGCCATCGCGATAAAAATGTCACGGACCACAATTTTAATCACTCTATGTATTGTCACTATAAATGTTCCATGTCGTTACTCAAAAAAGTTGCTGCAATTACCACTACAACAATGTTGTCGTCGAAATATTGTCACTACAAACATTCTACCACAAATATCATTGCGGCAGTTGTCACGCAAATATTGCGTTACAAACATAGCGTACAAATATCATGCTACAAATGTTGTCAACGTTGTTGCTGTGCCATCGCGATAAAAATGTCACGACCACAATTTTAATCACTCTATGTATTGTCACTATAAATTTCCATGTCGTTACTCAAAAAAAGTTGCTGCAATTACCACTACAACAAATGTTGTCGTCGCAAATATTGTCACTACAAACATTCTAACCACAAATATCTTGCGGCAGTTGTCACCGCAAATATTTGACGTTACAAACATAGCTGCTACAAATATCATCGCTACAAATGTTGTCAACATTGTTCTGCCAATCGCGATAAAAATGTCACGGCCACAATTTTAATCACTCTATGTATTGTCACTATAAATGTCCATGTCGTTACTCAAACAAAGTGGCTCCAATTACCACTACAACAAATGTTGTCGTCGAAAACATTGCCACTACAAACATTCTAACCACAAATATCATTGCGGCAGTTGTCACCGCAAATATTGTCGTTACAAACATAGCTGCTACAAAAATCTTCGCTACAAATGTCGTCAACGTTGTTGCTGCCATCGCGATGAAAATGTCATGGCCACAATTTTAATCACTCTATATATTGTCACTATAAATTTCCAAATCGTTACTCAAAAAAAGTTGCTGCAATTACCACTACAACAAATGTTGTCGCTGCAAATACTGTCACTACAAACATTCTAACCCCAAATATCTTTGCGGCAGTTGTCAACGCAAATATTGTCGTTACAAACATAGTTGCTACAAATATCTTCGCTACAAATGTTGTCAACGTCGTTGCTGCCATCGCGATGAAAATGTCACAACCACAATTTTAATCACTCTATGTATTGTCACTATAAATTTCCAATTCATTACTCAAAAAAAGTTGCTGCAATTACCACTACAACAAATGTTGTCGTTGCAAATATTGTCACTACAAACATTCTAACCACAAATATCGTTGCGGCAGTTGTCACCGCAAATATTGACGTTACAAACATAGCTGCTACAAATATCATCGCTACAAATGTTGTCAACATTGTTACTTCCATCGCGATAAAAATGTCACGGCCACAATTTTAATCACTCTATGTATTGTCACTATAAATGTCCATGTCGTTACTCAAACAATGTGGCTCCAATTACCACTACAACAAATGTTGTCGTCGAAAACATTGCCACTACAAACATTCTAACCACAAATATCATTGCGGCAGTTGTCACCGCAAATATTGTCGTTACAAACATAGCGGCTACATATATCATCGCTACAAATGTTGTCAACGTTGTTGCTGCCATCGCGATAAAAATGTCACGACCACAATTTTAATCACTCTATGTAATGTCACTATAAATTTCCATGTCGTTACTAAAAAAAAGTGGCTGCAATTACCACTACAACAAATGTTGTCGTTGCAAATATTGTCCCTACAAACATTCTAACCACAAATATCGTTGTGGCAGTTGTCACCGCAAATATTGACATTACAAACATAGCTGCTACAAATATCTTCGCTACAAATGTTGTCAACATTGTTACTGCCATCGCGATAAAAATGTCACGGCCA
>JBBMOL010001345.1:0-41674 GCA_037954665.1 Laguncularia racemosa | reverse complement strand
ACCAAAAAAAAAAAAAAAGGAAAAAAAGAGAACTCTAACCAAGGGTAGATAGTTGTCACAATTTGTGACATCATGAGGAAAGTAAAGGATCAACTTGGGCTTATATGGCAGTGAGTGGCATCAGCAGGGTAATTTGTTATAGGCGTGTGAGTACTTTAAAGGTGAGTTTGACTTCCTGTGAATAAATTGGTTAAGAGTTGATGTCACTTTCCTAATGATGACTATGGTAGGCTGAAAATAGTTGAGAAAGTTAGTCCCTACAATCAAAAGAGGGACCATGACAAAGATAGATGAAGGCTCTCTTAATAAAGGGTGGGCTCGAAACAAGTCTTGAGTAAATAGAAATGGAAGGCTAGCTCACCATCCAAAAATGAGGTCAAAGTATGAAATAAAAAACGGTTGAGTGCCGCATGAAATCTTAAGAAGGAGAGAGTCTCTTGTCCCGTGACAAGTGGTATTAGAACTAGGTACTAAGCTTTATCAAGCTACCTAAATGTTGCTAAAGTAAGATTAAAATAGTGTGAAGGTAGTCTTGTTGACAAAAGGACTCATATGGGATAAGATAAAGTGGATGAGTGGCCACTAAGTGGAGGACACTATTGCAAGGGAAGGGTAGCCATGTCACAAGTTATAGCTTTTATAACAAGAGCTACCCAAACAAGTCTAAATGAGAAAAAAAAAAAGTAATTTAGTGGGCTACGCTACCATTGGGTTAGCCAACAAAAGGCGATATCAAAGGACATGAAGAGGGGTAAGGCTAAGAGAGGGGAATTGTGGAAGCTGGAGAGTTCTAATTGATATGATTTTAGGATGAAGTTAAGCAACAAGTAGAGGAATACAATATTCATTTGAAGAGGTACAATAGTAGGTCATCTTACCATTTGGTAACCCAAAAAGAGGAGATCTCGAAGGATGAAAAAAGGAAGTGAAGGCGAGAGAGGAAAACTCGTGGAAGCTTGAAGTCTTGGTTAGAGAAGACCTTTGGGGAGTTTACCAATGGGTAGGGGAGGGTAATAGCTTGTTGGAGAAATGATAGCAATAGAAGATTGGCTCATGATAAGGGCATCATGAATTTAGGTGAGATAGAATGTTATAGTCTGTGATATCAAGAGGAAAGTGGAGGATCAACCTGGGTTTAGATGGTAGTAGGTGATATCAATAAGGTAGTTTGTTTTAGAGGTACAAGTACTTTGAAAACGACTTTGGCTTTTTGTGAACACACTAATTGGGAGTTGATACCACTCTCCTAATTATGATCATGGTAGACTAAAATCAGTTAAGAAAGTTGATTCCCACAATCAGAAGAGGAATCATAGCAAAGCTGCATGAAAGCTCTCCTGGTGAAGGATGAGTTTAAAAGAAATCTTAGGTAAATAAGAAAAGAATGTTGGCTTGCCATTCAGAATTAAGGTAAAATTATGAAATAAAGGATTGTTAAATACCTCAGAGAATCTTTAGGAAAAGGGGAACTAATGGGTCATTTATCTAATCATATCAAATTATAAATTTATAAACACCAAGAAATCTAATGACCTAGCTAGGTAAGTGCACCTATTTAATGTAGTATATATTGCAATGTGTGTCATCCTCAAGTATCTTAGAAACAAGTATTGGTATTACCGTTTTTCTACTATCTAGTCTAAATTTAATGTGAGATTAATAAATTAAATTATTAATTAAATAATTAAATAACCTTAAGATTAATTATAATCATTGTAATAAATAAATTCAATCACAAAGACATATCCTTTATCTTGATCCACTATAAACTCTAACTTTCTTATAATAAATTTTTGATTAATGAATTAATTAATTATACTTTGTACTATAGGATTCTCAATTAAACTAATTATTCCATTAAGTTAATTAATTAATAAACTTATACGGAATAGTGGAGACCCTTCCCTCACTATCGCTTTATAAGATTTCATTAAGTTCATAATTCTTAGATAAAGATTAAATCTTTTATGCAGAAAATCAAAGTTTTCTTACCTCTAGGTAGAACATGCAATCTTTCTATTCATGAAGATCTATTATATTAGATGAGACCTTTCTCTATCTAACAAGAATTCTACATGTAATTAATTTGCACGCATAAATTAATTACATAGCAGTAAAACACATGAATAGATACAAAGACATAAACTTTTAATTAATCAATAAGTAATTCAATCACATGGTTTAGCGTTTCACAAGATGTGGTGCATATAAATCCACTCCTCCATAGAATCTACAGTAATAACAAGAAATCTAGAGAAGTAATAATGATTCATGATGAAAAGAATAAACTCCTATAAGCGTTTTGTGATTTCTAATGATACTTCAAAGATTTTATTATCCAAATGCGTGATTTTGCTCTCCTAGGGTTTTTAACGTGGCTATGAGAAAAAAATAAAATTAGATCCCTAATTTTCATAATGAAGCGAGTATTTATAGTTTGGGAATTTTTGTCACATGCACGGCTTGGTACACGCCCATGCTTGAGGCTGTGCATTCGGGAAAAATGTAAAGTTTTGACTTTCGGTTTCTGCACGACCTACTGCACGACTGTGCTCGGGGTCGTACACTCTGAAATTCCTACAATTTCTTCTCTAGGCATATTTCTTACTTCAACACGGCTCTCTACACTACTTGTGTAATGGCTAGGGCACAATTGCACGATGCATTTTGATCACTTTTTGCTCCTAGCACTAACATCAACACAACCATGTTGAAAGTTATGCTTATGTAAAAATCACTTTTTTCTCATTTTTTCCAGATTTCACTTTGTTTTTGCTCGAATCTTCTTTAAATATTTAATTTGCATTCTTTAACCCCTAAAATCAAATATTAAGCACTTAAGTATCTTTTTCTTAATAAATTCACACAAAATTTATAAAAAATCATATTCAATAAATAAGGTTTTTTTAACACTTATCAAACTTCCCACACTAAAACATTTACTTGTCCTCAAGCAAATGAAACAAGAACAAGAGAAAAACTCTATCATAAATTACACTCATTATAATATTCAAATCATAAGTAACATTCTTTACTCAATTAATTCTTAGTGACTCGTTAGTGCCTATTACTCAAACCTACCATAATTGTATGTGTACTTGACATATAGTAGTTAGACTTTTTAGATTAATCCAAGTAAGTTAAACTAATATCCTTACTGTTTAGCAACCACTTTCAAAGTTACAAAGGAAATAACCAATCAAACAAAATCCAAGTTGCTTAGTTGCATTTTGCCACTTACCAAAAAGTATATAAACCATTCAATTATTTTTCAAAGCACAATAACAAGAAGTGAAAGTATATGTCATCTATTGTTCCCTTGAATTATTTTCCTTTTCTTTCAAGACTCTTTTTTTTTTTTTTTTTAACAATTGGGTAGAACCAATTAACTTATGTAGTAAGCTTTTAGCCAATAATCTCGGGCTCATCACCTAAGTTAACAGACATTATTCCCTTAATGGAGGGCATCTTTACGGGCTTATTTATTTGAGTTATAAGACTCGATGAACTTTTCTTATATATATATATATATATATCCCTTAAAGTTATGGTAGTTTCATCAGTCGGTTGATCCTAGGACAAATGACCTTAGGTGACTGAGTTTTAAAAGGACCCCATCGAATCTCCCTTACCTTAACACAGAGGGACTCAATATTGATATTTATTATTTTTAAACAGACTGTTTCAAGAAAAATTACTAAGTTAACAATTTCACATGCTCCTTTCACAAAAGGTTGAAGGAGCTCTCAAAATGATTGAATATTAAATATACTAACTAGTGAGCTTAAAAACACAACTAATTCACTTGAAATCAAGGATTTTCATTTACTTCATAACTCTAAATTTAGCTATTAAACAATAAATAGATTTACTCTACTTGGATTTTATTCTAAAATTCTAACTATGTATACTAAGCCCAACGATAGGTGGGTAAGACACACAAAGTTACTACTTTCAGATATGTGTGTACAAGAATGCTATTTTTACATTTTAATGAGTGTAATTTTAAGGTTTTCACTTTTCAATAATAGACGATCAAATTAGAGTTTAATTTCAAATTTATAAATGGGAAAATTTTGATCAACAAGAGCATACGATACATAATTAATTCAGAATCTAATTATTCTATCTTTATATCCATTCCCCACACTTACTTAAGACATTGTCCCCAATATCTTTCCAAAGCAAGTGCATAAAGAAAAGAGAAAAATTAAGAAATAAAGAAAAAAGGACACTAAGGACTTCCTCAATTGTTAGCACGTACAAATTTGAATTCCAGCAAAGAAAAAGTTGTGTATCATCAAACCTAAAAAAATGAAAGCCCCAAACTAAAAAAATTAAAAGTTAATCTATCCTAGTTAAGAGAATAAGCATGCAACCAAGTTCGATAAAGAGTCTTCCCAGAAAGGAGCTTAATTAAGTACGAATTAAAAGCATAAAGAATTAAAATAGTCTGAAGAAAAGAAAAAAATATAGAAGGTGAAAATGTAAAGTAGCAGAATGTCCAACGCTCAATCATCTTCTTCACTACTATCATCAAGTTCTATGGTTGATGTATCATCTCCCTCATCATCATCATCATCATCCCCATCCTCTTCTTTGATATCGTTACCCTCATCATCTTTTTCTTCAGAACTGGAGGACTCAACTATAACTGGGTCATTTCCCTTTCTCCTAGATGGTGCAGGAGTATCTTCATGTGGTGAAGTAGAGTCGGGAGAGGAATCATACGTGGGGAGAAACAGCTAGCTAGTCATCCAAGAAATGCCCATGCTGCACTACGAAAGTGTTTGTTTTTCTTCCTTTCCTTTTTGTTCTACTCCTTCTCTTCCTGGAATTCTCTTTTTAGACTTTGAAGTTCATCTTCGAGAGGGTAGGCATTTGAAGTCGACACAGCACCAGACGTATAAGTTCCTTTAGTTGGAGTTGAATACTTTGACGAAGTGGGGATGTCGAGTAATGATCACTCGTGAAATGTATAAGTGAAACCGCTAGTAAGTATACTAGGTCGCAATCAAGTAATATATGATGAGTAGATTATCGTTCCCTCGAGGACTAAAAAGATTACCAAACCTATAATAACTTATACTGATATTTAGGTAATTTAAACAGGAATCGTTTTTTTTTATATCTAACTAAAGAGATTAAATCAAGTTCTATGCTAATGGGAATTATAAGATTCTTATAAATACTTCTAATTAAACAGTGGGAATTTAGAATTCACCCTAGTCATGCTAATCAAACTACCGTTAAGTTATTGAAATCAACTTATATGTGGTTATTCACGTAAGTTCAACATTTTAAACCTCAAATCAATTAGTCCACTTTCGTATCTCTAATTAACAGAGGATTCTAATATACTCTCATACATTTTTCAATGCTATGATCGCCTTATGCCCTAATACAATTATCCATAATATCTTAGTGAATAATTAATTAGAACATAGCTTTAATCTCTCTATGAACCCTAATTAAACCAATTAACGCCGCTTTCGCATTGACTCATTAGTCTAATTAAGAATTCCTAACAAATCCTATCTCCACTTTCATATTGATTGGATTTCTAACAATCTAATCTTATCACAATTAAATTGGAATTATAGGAATTCACAACATGAATACTCCACATATATGTCAATCTCATAACCAAACTACACTGATCATTTTAGCAAACTAGGGCTTCATCCACTATTCCCACAAACAAAATTAGCCAGCCATACAATAGATAACAACAAGACAAAATTCAATGAAAAATGTTAAAGAATCCATTAAAGACATAAAAACCAATTCACAGAAATGCAAAATATCATTAGGATAAGAAGTCACCAATATGTAGCAAATATGGAAATAAGATCCTCAAACAACTCTTCAGAGATTTCTGACTTGATCTCAATTGATGGAAGTACAATTGAATTCAATCTTCAATTCCCTTGTAAAAAACTAAAGTTCCTCAAAACAAAGTTCTCAAATCTAAAATCTACTCCCCTCTCCCCGATCGTCTCTTCTTTTTTTCCTCTCCCTTGCTTTTATGCTCTGCAGAAACGTACAAATTTCACAAGAATATGAAAAGTCGGCAGTCCACCACATGAGGCACGACCGTGTGTAATGTGGTGGTTAATGCTACCACATAAACCACGGCTGTGGGATAACTCTATAAGCTTCTTGGCATTTATTTCTTTCCTTCTTCTTTTAGGCACGACCGTGTCTTAGGGGGTAAACACATCCACCACATGAAGCACGGCCGTGGGCTATCCCCTTAAGCCTCTCGTCCTTTATTCTTCTTTAACAATTGTGGAAAGGAAAAACATTACATAAGGCACGGCCGTGTCTCATCCCTTGCTTGTGATTTTCTTCATCTTTTGCATCATGTACATCTTCAAGTCCATTAATCCCTAAGATATTAACATAAATGCAATTTAAGTATCTTTTTATTAGAAATTTCTAATAATTGACAATAATATATATATCAATCACAAGATACAACGTGATAAAATATGCCTTTATCAACTCCCCTATACTTGAACTTCTGCTTGTCCTCAAGCAATTAACAATTTGTCAAATGAGAATACAAAATTTTCTTTCCTCATAATTGATTTGAAAAGATGGTGCCTACCACTCTAACTAAACCGACAACATGTAACTGGTATACTTAGAAAAAATTGAGTAGTTAATCTAGAAAGACTAACTTTTATTCCTAATGTTTAACCACCGAATTCTTATTTCAAAAGATAAATTCTCAGTCCAATAAAGCAAAACACTCATCTAAACTTCAAAAGCAACTAGCAAGTATAAAATCTCTTTAATTACTTATCTGAATAAGATAACACAAAGTTAAAGCATATGGTATCCACTCTTCCCCTAGATTTTTTTCCTTTTTATAATAGTCTTATTTCATTCTTTATTCTTTTTTTTTTTCATTTGCTCATATTGACAATAGAGTCTGACTTCACTCTTCTGAGGGACTAAAGCCTGCCCATATCAACTGGATTTTATTAATATATTAAAATTCTGCCTTTCCGCCCTTCACATTATTGTGAGTTCATTGAGTCGGCACATCCCGGGCTCATCACCCAAGTGACCAAGTTTTAAAGGGACCCCTACGAACTCTTCCTCACACTAACATTTAAGTTAGGATACTCTTAACTCACTTACCTGAGTCATTGGAGTAAAGACTCTAAATAATTTTTTTTAAGACTATTTTTATAAGGAATCACTAAGTAAAAAGTTTCCTCTACCTCTTTTTCTAAGAGTTAAAATATTCTTAAAGCACTTCAAAAAACAAAATACAAGCTTAATTCACTTAGAAGTAAACTTGCTTGTTTTGCATTAAAGGACTCGACCTACTTCCGAACTTTAAATTCAAGAGTCTAAACAAAAGGTCAAATTTTTCCTTAAAGATTCCACTACTAAATTTGAACTAAGTAAACCAATTACAACAGCTAATGAGTAAGGCACCAAATCAAATCAATTAGATAAAAGAAAATTTATACCACATTTCCAGATCATATTAGACTTTTCCAATACAACAGTTCAAGATAATGGTGAAGTATAATTGTCCAAAATATTCATTCCACACAAATTAACATCAACAGACATCAAAATTATCATAAATAATGGCCTATTTTATTTTTCCTTCCCCACACTTAATTCAGAAAATGTCCCTATTGTCTTTCCTAATTGCAAAAGAAAATTGATTAAACCATAAAAGTACTTTGGGAATAACTAAACTTCCCTGAGATGAAAGTGTAGCAAAGTCTCTGGAATATTTCATCATGAAAGTGCCATTGCTTTTCCATATGAACTGCACATTTTTCCTTTAGTTCCTGAAGTTAGAACAAAGAAACAAAGAGACAAAATAGATCAAGAATATTCACACACATTTTTTTTTTTTACACACAGCCGTGGTGTAAGGGGTGAATCAATCCGTAATTTGCACATTACCGTGGCACAGCCGTATGACATGTGGTGGATTTAGTGCCACCACACGAACCACGGCCGTATCTCATCCCCCTAAAATCCTCAGCCAATTTTTTTTTTTTTTTTGGTAACGAAATTAAAACACTAGTATATATACTTATTGAGCATGGGCTACCTCCCATGAAGCGCTTGTTTTATAGTCATCAACCTGACTATCAGTGTTAGCTTACAACAAGGAGTTTAAACAACTCCTCCAACACCATCGTTTTCAGATTAGGATTCCAAGCTTCCTTCCATGGTATGGTGCCCTTCTTTTCAGCTTTCACCAATGTTTTGTAGGTGGATATCAATAAACTTACCTGCTGGATGTCTGCCCTTGACCATCCCAAGATTTCCCTATGTTCATCTAACTGGCCTTGAATTTGCTGCTGCAATTCTCTTGTCATAGGCGCTGGATTAATGTGAGGCCATGGATTTCTTAAATTCAGACACTCATAATCAAACAATTGATTAGAAAAGACATTAGGTTCAAGTGTCTGCATGGGCATTAGTGTCGACACTGGTGGATTCTCATAGTGGTCTGTCTTCTCAAAAGCAACAACATTTTCAGTCTGGGGTACTTGCTCACAGCCTTTGTTTTCTTGCTCATCCTCATCCCCCCAATCATCTATCTCATTCAAAACAGCTTCAAGAGTGGTTTGCCCTACATCTTCCTCCACAACATTGTTAGTAATTTCACCCTCAGCAGATATATCAGAATACCTTGCTTTCTCATTAGACAAAAACACAGGATCATACATATCAAATGTTACCTGGTCATCTAGTGCTCTAAGGGTGAGCTTACCTTGTCCTACATCAATTAGAGCTTGACCTGTAGCTAGGAATGGTCTACCCAGAATGAGTGGAATGTCATCATCTTCTTCCACATCCAGTATGACAAAATCCACTGGAAATATGAATTTATCAACCTTGACTAAGACATCCTCCACTGTACCTTTGGAAAACCTTAAGCTCTTATCAGCTAGCTGCACAGTGATTGGTCTCCTCTTGCACTTTTGTGGCTCTATTCCGAGCTTCCTAAAAACTGAAAGTGGCATTAAATTAATACTTGCACCAAAATCATTCAAAACATTCTCAAAATCAATATTACCAATGGTGTAAGGGATACTGAAACTTCCCTGATCTTTTAGCTTTCTAGGTAGTTGAGCAGATTTCTTCTCTATGACAGCTGAACTCTCGCCAAGAAGCATTACTTTCTCAACACTCTCCATGGATCTTTTGTTAGAGAGCAGCTCTTTCATGAATTTAGCATAGGATGGAATTTGCTTCAAGGCCTCTAAGAGAGGTATATTGATTTGAAGCCCTTTAAATATGTCACAAAACCTGGCAAACTGGGCTTCCAACTCCCTCTGTTTGAGTCTTCCTGGGAAAGGGATAGGTGGAACATAAGGCTGCAACACTGGCGCTTTGGATGTGAGTTCCTCCTCCTTCTGCTTACCTTTATCAGGATCTTTCTCTTGAATTTTTACCGGCCTTTCAGCTTTCTTCACTTCCTTACCACTCCTTAGCATGATGGCATTGACATGATGGGTATTCTCCTCAGTTTTGCTAGGCAAAGATCCTGAGGGTCTAGTACTTAGCTGTTGTGCAATTTGACCGAGCTGACCCTTCAAGTTTCTGATAGAAGCTTGTTGGTTTTGCAGGAGGGTGTCAGTCTTTTGCATGTAGCTCCTCATGAGCTCTTCCATTTGAGTGGGTTGCTGTTGAGAATTGGCATTCTGAGCAAAGGTTTGTCTGGGAAATCCAGGGGGCGAGTTAAGTGCTTGATTCTCATTCCTCTATGAGAAGTTTGGATGATTTCACCAGCCTGGATTGTAAGTGTTGGAATAAGGCCCTTGATTAGCTCTTTGAAAATTGTTAGCATAGTTGACTTGCTCTCTATTGGATGATGCCGGAAAGTTTCCTAATGGACATTCCGAAGAGGGGTGTGGTCCTAAACACAAGTCACAACTAGCAAGCAAATTAGCATTAACTGATTGAGAAGAAGAAAGTTTGCTTACTTGAGTAGTGAGAGCTGCCAACTGAGCTGAAATAGAATCAATATCACTAACTGATGCAGCTCTTGATTTCCCTCTCTCATGTTGCCAATTATGTGCACTGGATGCCATTTCTTCAATTAAAGCACTAGCTTCAGTGTATGTTTTGCCCATCAATGCACCTCCAGCTGCAGCATCTACCAATGACCTCGTAGTGTCATCCAAACTAAGATAAAATACCTCAATCAAGAGATTATCAGGTAAGCCATGGTGTGGACACTTCCAGATTGTTTCCTTAAATTGTTCCCATGCCTCATATAATGATTCACCACTAAACTTGGAAAAGTTGGTGATATCATTTCTTAATTTGGCAGTACGTGATGGTGGGAAAAATCTTCTAAGAAACATTGATTGACGTTCAGCCCATGTGGTAATGGAATCTTGGGGTAAGGAATTATACCAAGCTCTTGCCTTATCCTTCAATGAAAAAGGAAAAAGTTGCAATCTTATGGCATCATCAGAAACACCATTCATCTTTATTAAGTTAGAATACTGAAGGAATCCTGCTATGTGCTCATCAGGGCTCTCATGTGTATATCCACCAAACTGATTGGATTGCACCATCTGTATAAGTGCCGGCTTCAGCTCAAAAGTGTTGGCCTGAACAACTGGCCTTCTAATTGCTGGTCCTTAAACAGTTGGGACTGAAAAATCGCAAAGTGTTCGTGGGATAGTAAAGACACACTATCAACAAAATAAAATGCACCTAAATTACCAACAAAGCCACAGAGTCTAATATCTTATAGTCCCCGGCAACGGCGCCAAAACTTGATCACTCGTGAAATGTATAAGTGAAACCGCTAGCAAGTATACTAGGTCGCAATCAAGTAATATATGATGAGTAGAGTATCGTTCCCTCGAGGACTAAAAAGATTACCAAACCTATAATAACTTATACTGATATTTAGGTAATTCAAACAGGAATCGTTTTTTTATATCTAACTAAAGAGATTAAATCAAGTTCTATGCTAATGGGAATTATAAGATTCTTATAAATACTTCTAATTAAATAGTGGGAATTTAGAATTCACCCTAGTCATGCTAATCAAACTACCGTTAAGTTATTGAAATCAACTTATATGTGGTTATTCACGTGATTTCAACATTTTAAACCTCAAATCAATTAGTCCACTTTCGTATCTCTAATTAACAGAGGATTCTAATATACTCTCATACATTTTTTAATGCTATGATCGCCTTATGCCCTAATACAATTATCCCTAATCTCTTAGTGAATAATTAATTAGAACATAGCTTTAATCTCTCTATGAACCCTAATTAAACCAATTAACGCCGTTTTCGCATTGACTCATTAGTCTAATTAAGAATTCCTAACAAATCCTATCTTCACTTTCATATTGATTGGATTTCTAACAATCTAATCTTATTACAATTAAATTGGAATTATAGGAATTCACAACATGAATACTCCACATATATGTCAATCTCATAACCAAACTATACTGATCATTTTAGCAAACCAGGGCTTCATCCACTATTCCCACAAACGAAATTAGCCAGCCATACAATAGATAACAACAAGACAAAATTCAATGAAAAATGTTAAAGAATCCATTAAAGACATAAAAACCAATTCACAGAAATGCAAAATATGATTAGGATAAGAAGTCACCAATATGTAGCAAATATGGAAATAAGATCCTCAAACAACTCTTCAGAGATTTCTGACTTGATCTCAATTAATGGAAGTACAATTGAATTCAATCTTCAATTCCCTTGTAAAAAACTAAAGTTTCTCAAAACAAAGTTCTCAAATCTAAAATCTACTCCCCTCTCCCCGGTCGTCTCTTCTTTTTTTTTTTTTTCTCTCCCCTGCTTTTATGCTTTGCAGAAACGTACAAATTTCACAAGAATATGAAAAGTCGGCAGTCCACCACATGAGGCACGGCCGTGTGTAATGTGGTGGTTAATGCTACCACATAAACTACGGTCGTGGGATAACTCCATAAGCTTCTCGGCATTTATTTCTTTCCTTCTTCTTTTAGGCACGGCCATGTCTTAGGGGGTAAACACATCAACCACATGAAGCACGGCCGTGGGCTATCCCCTTAAGCCTCTCGTCCTTTATTCTTCTTTAACAATTGTGGAAAGGAAAAACACTACATAAGGCACGGTCGTGTCTCATCCCTTGCTTGTGATTTTCTTCATCTTTTGCATCATGTACATCTTCAAGTCCATTAATCCCTAAGATATTAACATAAATGCAATTTAAGTATCTTTTTATTAGAAATTTCTAATAATTGACAATAATATATATACCAATCACAAGATACAACATGATAAAATATGCCTTTATCAAGTAACTTGACCAACGCCCATGGTTGAAATGGGCCATTAGAAATTTTTGTTACAAGGACACTCGGTTCCTTATGATTGGGGGCTCGAAAGATATCGTATCTTTTGAAAAATTTAGTTATATAGCCTCCACAATATAGCCCCTTTACCCGAGGATCAGTGGCCTGTCGATATAGGAACTTGGCAACTTCAACTCTTATATTGATATGAAAATGGTTAGTCATGCTATAAAGATGAAAATTTTCAAAATTGTTTACTACCCCATGACTACTCTTTCTTCCTCTAATGGTATGTGCCAAGAGGTGGTGGACCACTTTTAAATCACTATTTCGAATGGATGATGCTTTGGACTTTGAAGGGAGATATTGGATTTCCGCAACAAATCTGTTCCCAACATTGTTGAGCAGACATGTCTTCAAGCTAAGATGTGGGTAATCTTTAGAAACCCACCATGTTTACTTCAGATACAGAGTACAAGCCCAAATAATGCCTAAACCAGTATGTTGGCAATGTGTGTTTTTGTCCATAAACCTGAAAATTGAGACAGTGACGATCAAGTTATAATGTGGAGAGAAACTCAAGCGTAACCTCTCTATAAGTCGACTCTTGTATTTCGAAGAAGGTAGCCTAGAGCCTAACACTAATTACTTCGTGAATGTGTTCTTTAATGTCGTAGGCCTTAAGAATTCTCCAATCAAGATATTCATTGTTTCTAAAGGTAAGGGACTCAAGTTGTTTGCGTCGTTCTTTACTTTAATCTTCATCGAAGTATTTGGTAGGTGTGTCATGCACGTCGTCTTGTTGTGAAGTTCGCTGCTGCTTGTGAGATCGGGAAGTTAACTCTTGTGGTTGGTGGAATGTGGGGGTGTTCTATGATCTCTTCTTTATCGCTACCCTTTTTATCCTCATCTACATAAAAGAAGTATAATAGAGTTCAAAATCAAAGGATATCCAAGTTGAATTCCATAACTTAATTTAATTTGAAAATAGCTCACAATGATGCACAATATCTATAAAAGAGTTGTATAGGTCAAGAGTACTTAAAATAGGCATCAATTCCTAACGATAAAAATCATAGGATAGTTTGTAACAGTCAACACGGTCGTCTGCATGACTATGCAGCAGGTGGGGCAGGATTAAGAATAGGTAAAAATTCAAATCAACATGAGCGTGGGAATTTAGTCATGCAGAAGGTCGTGTAGAAGTGTTAAGATAATTAGAGGACAAAAACCTTAGTAAAAATCCGTGAATTTCTACTTTAGTTCTTAGAATTTCAAGAAATGCCAATTTCGCATGCTTAAGAACCCTAGATTGTCAAAATAAGCACTATAAATCAAAATTAATGGAGCTATTGGTGTCAAATGACTTCAACAACAATAAATTGCACATTAGTGGGAAAAGCCCCAAAAGTTATGAAATTGTAGAAAAAAAAATTATGATGAACTCTAAGTGTGAAAAGAGATCATGCGCATATGATAGGGTAGTCGAAAATCTCATAAAAGCACAATAAATAGAAGAAGCAGATATGTAGTACAATGAGATACTTAGGATGCAACAACCACCACCTCACACTTGCCTATGTGCAAAACTACATTTACATATGTTAGAAAAAAAAATAGCATAATATAGATAGAAAAATGCATATTACAATGGTTGAGTGACATGTACAACGGAATGGAAAGAACTTACTTGGATCTTTGATCGAAGATGGAGAAGAACGTGAGGGGGGATGTATGAAGTGCAAAGGTGGAGTTTCGTGAGGGAGGGTGTGGAAGGGATATGTATGAAAGTGAAGCCAAATGAAAGATAATGTAGGAGAGGCAAAAAAAAAAAAAAAAAAACAGATATATATATATGGACACTTTGCACGGGCTAGTGCATGGCCATGCTTGAGGTCGCGTAGAGTGCGAAAAAGTATCCCCTTAGGACACTAGAGTGCCTTGCCTTCTGCACGGCCATGTTCGGGGCAATGCAAAGTGCGAAAAAGTGATTCGAGGCTCTTGTTGGAAAGCACGAAGTGCCCTAGCTCTTACACACCTGTGCTTGGGGCCATACAAGGTGCAAAAAAGTGCCTAAAAGCTTCTCCTGAGGTGTGCACTACCTTGAGTATTGCTTGTGCTCAAAGTTGTGCAAGTGGTAGAAGATTGGACAGGATTTTAATATTATTTTTGAAGCTACTTGATCTATGAAGTTGTTCATTAGGCACTTTAACATAATTAAAGGGGTAAGAGGATAACTTACTATATACACTTGAAAAGTTAGAGCTCAAATTTCCTTACTTGGTTAGTGCTTCCTCACACTTGAGGTTGACTCCCACTTTACACAAGTAATTGAATTTGTCTTTACACATTTGCACATGTTTTTTTTTTTCTTTAAGGAATAAAGTTAGCTTGATGAAGTAAAAGTAAAGTAAAAAGGAACTTAACATACTTAAGTTAATCATGGATTGCCTCCCATGTAACACACTTTTTTAATGTTGTTAGATCGATATCCTTTACTTTTGTTGCTTAATTTTCTGGTAATTGGAGTTTAGACTCCTCAGATATTCATGTGTTGTCCATCCCTCATGTGTAGTTTCAGTTGATGGCCATTTACTTTGAAATTGTCATGCTTCGAGTGTTCAAGTTCCACCGTACCATGTGGAAAGACTTATTTGACTAAAAAGGGGCTAGACCATCTTGATTTCAACTTCCCGAGGAAAAATTTTTACTGAGAGTTAAATAAAAGTACTTGGTACCCTTTTGAACTCCCTTGAATGGTGGATGTGTCTATCATGATAGTCTTTCATCATTTCCTTATATATCTTCATATTCTCATATGCTTGTCTCCTCCACTCATCAAGTTCATTTAGTTGTAGCTTCCTCTTGAATCCAGCGAATTCTAAATCAAAATTTGCCAACTTGAATGTCTAATATGCCTTGTGTTCAATCTCCATCGGGAGGTGGTAGGATTTTCGTAAACCAACCTATATGGAATGGTTCCCAAATGTGTTTTGTAGGCTATTCAGTATGCCCACAAGGCATCATCAAGCTTTTCGACCCGATCTCTTCTATTGTGCTAGACTGTTTTTTCTAAAATTCTTTTCAGTTCACAATTAGAAACTTCAACTTGTCCACTCGTCTAGGGGTGTTAAGGTGTAGCAATTTAATTTGTCATAACATATTTCCTTAGCACCGTCTCCAATTGCGTATTACAAAAGTGTGTTCTTTATCGCTTATAATGGCTTAAGGATTCCAAAATGGGAGAATAGCTTCTTAAGGAACTTTAGAACTACTCGGGCATCATTTGTGGGCAAACTTGTGCCTCCACCCATTTAGAGGCATAGTTTACTACTACCAAAATGTATTTGTTTTCGGAAGAAATAGGGAATGGTCCTACGAAGTCAATGCCTTATAAATAAAAAACCTCACATTCTAAAATAAAGTTTTGACCATCTCATCTCTTTTGGATGTGTTCCCTACCTGCTAACATCTATACATGTGATGTAGCGGCGGTGAGCATCCTTAAATATTGTAGGCCAATAGAAAGCGACTTCCAAAACTTTATGAGTAATCTGTTGGCTGAGTGATGACCACTGGTAGGGCCGAAATGACATTCTCTAAGGGTTTGCCACCCCTCTTCATGTGAGACACATCTCCATATGATTTGATCCCCACAGACCTGGAAAAGGAGTGGGTCATCCCAGTAGTAGTATTTGAGTTTTGAAAAGAACTTTTTTCTTGCATGGTAGCTCAGGTCATTAGGGAGGACTCTTACCGCAAGATAATTTGCAAAGTTAACAAACCAAAGAGTCTTCCTGCTCATAAGCTGGCAAACTGCGTATAATTTTTCTTCAGAAAGGAGTCATTAATGTCTTCTTCCTTCAGCCCCTCTAAACAGGGGTTCTCAAGCCTTGAGAGATGATCAGCTGCTAGATTCTAACCCCTTTTTTGTTGCGAATTTTTTAGTCAAATTCTTATAGGATTAGAATCCACCAAATAAGTCTAGGCTTCGCGTCTATTTTCATCAGCAAAAATTTTAGGGTAGAGTGATTAGTGTAAACAATCACCTTGGACAGAATTAAATATGCCCGAAATTTGTTAAATGCAAATACCACAACTAGCAGTTCCTTCTTTGTAGTAGTGTAATTCACTTGAGTGTGATTAAGAGTTCTACTAGCGTAGTAGATGGGTTGAAAGTGTTTGTCTTAGCCTTTGTCCTAGAGTCGCCCCAATTGCGTAGTCACTTGCATCACACATGAGTTCAAAGGGCGAGTTCAATTAAAAGCTATCATGATGGGTGCATGGGTTAGTCGTTCTTGAGCATTTCAAAGGCGTGCTTACAGTTATGAGTGAAGTTGAAAGGCACGTCCTTTTCTAATAATCGAGTTAGTGGGTGAGCTATTTTGGAGAAGTCCTTTATAAAGCGTCTGTAAAAACTAGCGTGGCCTAGGAAACTTCTTATAGCCTTGACTGAATTTAGTGGTGGAATTTTTTCAATCACATCAACCTTTGCTCGATTAACTTCGATATCTCTATGTGAGACTTTATGATGAGTACAATTCCCTCCTTACACATGAAGTGACATTTCTCCCAATTCAGTACAAGATTAGTCTCTTATAGCAAGTAAGCACCCTTTTTTAATTCTTTAAACAATTTGAGAAAGAATCACCAAAGACAGAAAAGTCATCCATGAAGACTTCCATAATTTTCTCTACTGGATCATCAAATATAGTAATTTTCTCTACCAGATTATCAAATATAGCTAACATACACCACTTAAATGTAGCTAGTGCGTTACATAACCTAAATGGCATTCGCTTATAAGCATATGTGCCATAAAGGCAAGTGAAGGTGGTTTTCTCCTAGTCCTTTGGAGCTATTGGTATTCAGAAGTATCCTGATATCCCATCGAGGTAGCAATAGTACATATGTCTGGCCAGTCTCTTCAGCATTTGATCCATAAAAGGAAGCGAGAAGTGGTCCTTTCGAGTGACATCATTCAACTTTGGTAATCTATGCAAACATGCCACCCAGTGATGGTACACATTGGTATAAGCTCACTATTCTCATTAGGGACCACAATCATCCCTCCCTTCTTTAGCACCACTTATGTTGCACTAACCTAAGGACTGTTCTGATATTGTATATGTTAGTCCGGCATCAAGGAGCTTGATAACTTCCTTCTTAACCACCTTTTTCATATTATGATTGAGCCTACGATGTGGTTGTACTATAGGCTTGAATTCTTCTTCAAGTAATATTTTATGTGTGCAGAAAGAGAGGTTGATACCTTTGATATCTGCTATTTTCTAAGTGATGGCCCGCTTGTGTGCTCTCAGGATCGTGAGCAATTGATCTTTTTGCTCTTTAGATAAATCAAAGGCTATGATAATCGGCTTCTTGGAGTCTTTGCTAGGAAGGTGTATTCCAAATAATCTGGAAGCTGTTTCAAGTCCAACACGAGCAGCTCTTCTATTGAAGTTTTCAATCTCGCCTCTTTGTAACATTCAAGTCTTCAAATCCTCTATAAGGTGTAATTTCTTCTATAGCTGTTAAGCTGCTCATTGAGTGTTTCAACCTCAAAGTTGTTCAAGTCCTCTCACTCTCCTCTTATTAGACTTAGCTTTAACTGATTCTTGTATAAGATCTCATCAATATACTCATCAACTGAGGAATCAACAATATCCACGGAATAGTAGAAATCATCTACATACATGGAGTGTTTCATGGTGATGGCCATTTTGATCACTAGTTCTTCATCCCCTATTCTTAATGTAAGTTTGTTGTCTTTTACATCTAACACTGCCCTGGCGGTAGCAAGGAATGGCTTTCCTAAGATTAAAGGCATAGCCCCATCCTCATCCATGTCTAGAATCACAAAGTTAATTAGGTATATGAAGTTTCCCACTTTTACCAAGACATCATCAATGAACCCCTTAGGGATTTTTACAAATTAGTCAACTAGCTACAGACTCATTATAGTGGGCTTTGGGTCAACTAACCCCAGTTTCTTGAAGAAAGAGTATGGCATGAGGTTAATGCTTGCCCCAAGATCAGCTAGAGCTTTATCAACTGAGATGCCACCAACCAAACATAGAATGGTAAAGTTACCTAGATCCTTTAGCTTTGGAGGAAGTCTTGTTTTAAATCATAGATGAGCTGTTTGCTTTTACTTCTACCGTGGACACATCCTCCAACTTTCACTTATTGAATAGAAGCTCCTTTAGGAACTTGGCATATTTGGGCATCTGTGAGAGCGCCTCAAGAAATGAAATATTAACATGTTGCTGTTTAAAAAGTTTAAGAAATTTACCAAACTGTTTCTTGTCTTTGCTTTAATTGAGGCGAGCCGGATATGGAAGTTTTGGAACATACTCCTTGATAGCCAGTGGTGATTGTCTTTCGGGTTCTTGCTTCTTAGGTTCTACCTTTTCCTTCTCAAGCATTTGGTTACCTTCTTGCTTCTTCTCCAATTATTTTCCAGTTTCCAGTTCCTTCCCACTCCTTAAGGATATGGCTTTTGCTTGCTCCCTTAGATCGTTTTCAATGTTACTAGGGAGGGAACCCAGTTGCCTTTTAGACATCATCTTAACCAATTGGCTAATTTGCTTCTCAAGGTTATGAATAGAGGCCTATTGGTTCCGATGTCTTGCCTCAGAACTTTAAATGAATTAGCTCATCAAATCCTCTAAGTTGGTTTTCTTTTCTTATTGAGGTGGCTGAATCGATGGATTGGGCATAGACCGATAAGGTAGCATTTGTTGCTTTTGAAATCCTAGTGGTGGGAAATTAGATCTTTGGGCGTTCTGATTACTATAAGAAAGGTTGGGGTGGTTTCTCATGCCAGGGTCATAAGTGTTACTATATGGGTTGTATTGATGCCTATTTTGATTCTCAAGATAATCTACTTGCTCATATTGCTCATGGAGGTCCATATTTTCACTAGCATCCCCCACTTGGTGTTATAATCCTTATAAATTCTTAAGGGTAGAAACTTGGTGACTAAGAGCTTCCATCTTTGCCACCAAAGTAGTCATGAAATCTACTTCATACTTTCCCATCACTTTTTGCTTACCCCTATTATTGCCCTACCGATAATTGTTTTTAGCTATATCAGTGAAAAGTTTCAAAGATTCTTTTAGGGTCTTGGAATTCAATGTACCGCTAGCTACGGTGACTACCAATTGATGGGTGGTTGGTTAAGCCCATTCAGAAAGGTCTGAAGCTGCATCCATGTAGGTAGTTGATGGTGTGGACACTCTCTTAACAACTTTGTCCATCTTTGACAAGCATCATACATGGTCTCACCATCTTGTTGCATGAACAAAGCGATGTCATTCCAGAGCTTGGCTATCTTGCATGGAAGGAAGTAGTTATCTAGAAATTGCTTGACTGTATCATCCCATGTAGTTAAAGCTCTAGGACCCAATGATGGAAGCCAGTTTTTAGCCTTTCCCCTCAGTGAGAAAGGGAATAATCTAGTGCGTACAGCTTCATCCGTTACCCCATTATTCTTGAAAGTCTCACAAATTTCTAAAAATGTTTGAATGTAAGCATGGGGGTCCTCATCAGGTAATTCATCGAATTGGTAATATTGTTGCAAGAGTTGAATCACCACACCTTTTATTTCGAAATTGTTAGCCCCAATGGGGGGCTTCACAATGGTTGGCCCTATTTCATCTAAGGTTGGCGTTGCATAGTTTAGATTAGTCTTGGGTAGATCCTCAGCCATGGTCTCCTGTGTTTCCTCTTTAATATTCTTCAGTAATCCTATCTCACTATTCAAAAATTCTGTAGTTGATTCCTCATCCTTCGCTGCTGTTGTGACTTTTACAATAGATGTTCTTCGCTTGATTTCTAATTGTCCAGAAGATTCAATAATTGTATTTTTGCGAATCTTGCAGAGTGTTCACTCAATCTTAGGGTCTAAATCAAGAATGTTGGAAGGGAAAGTCTTTGTCATGCACTATAAAAGAAATAGCCACAAGTTAGAGTATTCCAAAGATAAGGAGAGCTTGGCCATAGAACAAGGTTTGATGTTATGTTACCAATATAAGCTTCGATAGATTTAAATTGAAGTTTGATTCATTAGTAGTAGTAAAATGGCTTAAAGAGGATGAAATTATCAATGGTACATATTTTATACTATCTAAAATATAAAGAAGCTCATGTAAAGTTTAGATGCTTCAATATAGCACATATACAAAGAATCAAATAAGGTGACAGACTATCTCGCTAACAAGTAAAGAAAGATCAATACAAATTTTGTAACATCTAACTTCTTTCATTTAGATGTTACTGTAGAGGTCTAATTTTATTAGATAAAAAAGAAGTTTCTTGTATTAGAAAATGATGTACAAACATTTAAATGAATAAAGTTAATCTTTTCTTTTGAAAAAAAAATTAAACAGAAAAAAAAAGAAGAAAAACAAAACAAAATCTTCATAGTTAAGGAGGGTTTAAACTTAGAGGTAAGGAAAAAGTATCAAGATTATAGCATTTATGACCATCAACATCTATTTGCTTAAGCTAAGAATTATGAAAATTCACTTAAAAAAATATAAAATGAAATGAAAAAAATCCTCTAAGAGGGCATATTACGCCACCATAAACAATCACATCACTGATACTCATAGAGTTCGGAAAGTGGGCCGAACGGGCCGGCCTGCCTCGACCCGTACTGGCTCACGAGTCGAAGCAGGTTAGCCTACGTTAACCCGCACATGTTGTTGGTCCAAAAATTCGGTCCGCCCTGCATAGAATTTTTTTTTCTTTTACAAAATAAAAAAAATATTTTCATCATCAACTTTTTTTATTTATCGTTTCTCTTTTTTTTTTTTTCGCAACCATTTAATTTGTTTCACTCTAAGGCAATATTAAACTTTTTTTTTCTTCCATATTCTAGTGGTGATGACTGAACATGAAATCACAGTTTGAGTATAGAAGTTTCATGTTGTATTTGTATGTTACATCTCTTTTTTAGTTGTTACTTTTGCCTTTTAGTTTATTTACTTGCTTTACTTTTAGTTTTACTATTAATATTGGACAGCTTAGTGAGCTAATTTTAGTTTTTTTTTTTTGGGCTATGCGGAACCCGCGGTGAGTTGGCCCACCCCGACCCGCTGGCCATGGGGGCACAAGCCAAAATTTTCAGCCCACCTCACATTCCCGACTTTAGATACTCATTTATATGATGAACTTAATTATGATGTATACTTGTGGAACTTAAACTAAAACGGCTTATGATACTGGATGTTTATTTTAAGGAAATGGTTATTCATTCTTCCTTTATTATATATAAATCTGTTATTACGGTGTTCACTTCACTGAATAGTAATTACTAATGAATTACTATTACCAAAATCATTAAATAGCAATTCAAGTCTCCAATCCATGAATTGTTATCCAATGACTTATTTGCCATTTTTGCCATAAATACCCTATCATTATAAGATGTGCTAAGTATATAATAACTCCAAAAAGTGAAAAATAATAAGAATTTTATAAGTACAATTAATAATTCATTTTTGTATTAAATAAATAAAGTAATAGACTATCTATTCGAATTCTATTAAATTACAATTTAATCCTCCTTGTTCCATTTGGTGAAGTGAACCGATAATGTCTTCTATCAGTAGTTATATATGTTCACCTCACCTAGTAAGGTATTTAGTCAATTCCAGTTACACAACTAAAAATTAAATCCTACAGATTGTGCTTTTGGAATTTTATCCAGAAAGTTTCAGGGAATTCTAAGGAATTCAAATTGACGAAAAGAAGGCTGAGGCAATTACGAAAGGATGACCACCAAACAATTGAAAAAGAAAAGACAAATGCTAATTGTGTTGGAAAAAGCCAGGTGCTTTTTTTCTTACTCAAGCTGAAGAATGCCAGAGAGTGTAAACGGTAGAAGAACACTGGAAGCCATTTGAAATTCTCAAAGAAGATTTATCAAAGCACCTATATTCTTGTCCCCTCGAATCCTAAAAATGCTGTGTTTGAAGCTTCTTTACGTCTGGGCCTTAGAAGACATGCTTAAATATCGTCTGGAACAATAAAATGACGAAGGAAGGAGCAAGTAATATACTACACAAGCTAGAGTCTATATCTTCCTTTTGGAATAATTATGCCTTTTCACTGTACTTCTTAAGAATGAGGTTCAACAAGCCTAAATGTACTATTGATGTAAATATATAAAGATTACATAATATAGAATACTGCATAATATACTTAAAAATATTATAGAGTATTAGAGATAAAGAAACTAAATATTTACATTAACACCCTCCCATAATCTGAGCAGTAGGTGATCGAATGGTCATATTGGAGTGATACTAAAAAAAAAAAGACACTTAATAAACCCTTGGTCATCACGTCTATAAATTATAGTGATGAAGGAACATGAAAAACTCTAATAGTCCCAACAACCACTTTTTTGCACACATAATGAAAATCAATCTCAATATATTTAGTGCATATGTTTTGAACTAGATTTGAAGAAAGAAAAATGGCATTAAGATTGTCACACAAAACTAAAGTTATTGATGATAGTCTATGGCCAAGCTTAGACAATAGGGAATGAAGCCATGGAACTTCAAACACAGTGTTAGCAATAACCCTATATTTTGCTTCAACATTAGATTGAGAGATTTGACAATATAAACTAGAGGTGGGTCAACAAGTCTAAGGACAATTCACGCATCCAACATTTGAATAAATGACCACTTGATTAAGAGATCTTGGTGAAAGCAAAGACCATAATTGATAACACCTTTAAGATGCCTTAAAATTCGTTTAACAACCTTTATATGACTTGTTCGCAAGGCATGCATGAATAAACACACTTGCCAAACAATAAAGACCAGGTCAAGACGTGTAAAGGTAAGATATTTAAGGGCCCCAACAATATGACAATACTCTATGGCATTAGGTATAGGATCGCTGTCATTTAAGGATAACTTATACTTGGAATCTACAAGAGTAAAAACAAAGTTAGTTGTAGACATGTGGCAGCAATCAAGAAGTTCCTAAGTATATTTGGACTAAAATAAAAATAGACCTGAGAAAGAACGAGTGATAGAAATACCCAAAAAATAGTGTAAGACTAGAGGAAGAATGAGTGACAAAAATACCCTAAAAAATAGTTTACGTCACCCAAATTTGAAATAACAAATTCTTGCTAGAGACAAGTAATAATAGACGACAATAAAGTGGAAGAAGAAGCTGTGAGAACAATATCATCCACATAAAGAAGAAAAATGGCCATGTCTTGTCCCTAGCAATAAACAAACATAGAGCTATAAAGGAATTAGCTTTATTGTTAATGAAACCCCTAGAGAACATGAAAGCAATAAATCGATGATACCAAGCACACGAAGCTTGTTTTAAACCATATGAAGCCTTATTGAGCTTATAGACATAATTTGGATGAGTAGTATTGACAAATTCAAGAGGTTGTTTCATAAAAACAATCTTAGTAAGAAATCCATGAAGGAAAGCATTCTTCACATCTAATCGATGAATGGGCTAATTTTTTGAAAGAGCATTACTAAGTGCAATGCAAATAATGGCATGTTTAACCATAGGACTATAGGTATCACCACAATGGGGATCCTGACATGCTTCACACAGTGGCTTGGGCTCCTAACGAAGAGCATTAGAAACAATGCCATGTAAAGAAAACTTTAGGTTTCCTTATTTCATCTTAAGTTCATGTGATCATGTGATGACACGTGGATAAAACCTAGTGTGATGAGGAAAGTTGTGTCATGAGATCATTTAAAGTAGTTGAAGTGGTGGAGGGAGACACCGGGGAGTCTTGGGTAGAAGAATAGGTGTGTGTAATGGAAGGAAGTGGGGTCATATGTGATGGGTGTCGAATCCAACAAAAATAAAACCTACTCCTAGACAATTATATGATTTTCATATAGTGGTGAGTAGGGTCGAATCCATAGGGATTGGTAAAGATATTTCTATTCAAAGAGAACAATAAGAAAAAGGAAAATGGGGGGGTTTTGTTTGTGAATCAAATAAAGTAAAACAAGGTAAGAAAATCAGATATTGGTAAAAGCCTAGCCAAAGGAATCAAGATGGTTTAATTCTAGGAATTGATCATCGATGCAAATGTTCTCTATTCTTGTTCTAGATAAATTGGTTATGGTTATTAACAAGCTCTAACAACCTATCTCTCCTTACTTCCTCGATAACCTCAGACAAGCGCTTTGAATTATTTCTCTTATTGATTAAACAACCCTTAGACAAGCGCTTAGGATTTAATTTATCAATAGCATTAAGATCTAGAGAGACTACCAATTCATGCCAGTAGATTATAAGATAACCTATTTAAACATGATCAAACACCTCCATAACATGAATTCGATCATCTATTTTATAACCAAACATGTTATTGTGTCACTAAGACTAGAACAATCAAACAATTACGGATTTGACGTGCTAGTTGACAATATATTAACTTGCTAATTGAGTAGAAGAGCTCTATTCATACCAATCAACAAAGATAATAATGACAAAACGATCAGAAGATATATGAATACCCGAAAGCAAAGAATAGAATAAATACAAGTCAATTAGACCTCACAATTCGTGGAGAATTAAACATCTATGACCCTTTGGCTAGAAAAGTAGCTTAGCTACTCATGTTCATCAACAAAACGAAAATAAAAGATAGAAACATAATGAACCGTGTTGCCTGCTCTGACTCCTCGTTTCCTTCTTGTCTCCAAGGTGATTCCAGATTCCAAAGTTCAAAAGTTCTCCTAACCCTCTAGGGTTGGCTCTATTTATACTATTAGATGGATAGCATGTGATCTTTTGCTAGCAAGATACGAAAATATCTTTCCTTTTTCAAGTAGATTTCGAGAAGTGAAGATACGTCTGCCTGGCACGCCCCACCACACGGCCGTGGGTTAAGCCGTGCCATCCTCTGTGCATATTCTTCAAGTCTTCAACCGCGCCCAGTGTGAACCACGGTTACACACACGGCCAGATTTCAAGCCGTGCCTTCGTCTGTGCAGAATCTTCAAGTCTTCATCCGTGTCCAATGTGTAGCACGGTTACACCCACGGCTAGATTTCAAGCCGTGTCTTCATCTGGTTGATGTTCCACACTTTCTTCTCCTTGGCACATCTATCTTCCACCACGGCTTCAAGCACGGTTTATCCCACGGGTTCCACCACGGCCGTGCCTTAAGGCGTGTCTCTCTCTGTTCAAAGTCCTCATTTTCGCCTTCTTTTCCAGTGTGTAACACGGTTTGAACCTTGGCCGTGCCTCAAACCGTGCTTCCTCCGGTGGTGTAATTTCTTGTCTTGATTCAAGTTGTAGATGACTTCTCTAAAATACTTGAATTAGCATCCTTGACTCCATTTAACCTGATTTATCACGATGATAGAATTAAAGTACCATTTCCTTATGATTTCTATAAAATCAATAATAATTTAACACAATTTATACTATAAAGATTGAGTATAAAATGGCTCTATCAATATGGAAGGCTAACATGATTTGCCCATGGCTTGAGGCACAATCGTGTTGGTTTGTTGTTGTGGTGTCACAAGCCTTAGAAGGTAAAGGCATGTAAGAGCGATAGGATCATCAATGACAGAAGGAATAAAATCTAGTAGATTTTTACGAAAAGGAGATAAGGAGATAGAAGAACGAGATGAGATAGAGTGAGCAAAGGGAAAATAGCTCTCATAAAAAACGAAATGGCAAGATATAATGACTTTGTGAGAATTAAATCACAATACCTGTAGCCCTTTTGGTGTTGAGGCTATCTTAAGAAAGCACATAAAGTAGATCGAGGAGATAATTTCATGTGAAGCTTGAGAAAGAAGATTTAGGTAACAAGAATAACCAAAAACCTAAATATGATTATTGGAAGATAGTTTAAGATATAGGGTATTGTGAGGAGATTTATACTTGAGTAATGGAGTGGGTAAAAGATTAAGATTACGATAAGTTGTAAGGAGTGCTTCAACCTAAAATGAAGAAGGTAGTGAAGCTTATATTAAAAGAGTATGAATTATATTTCCAATGGTGTGATTAAGGCGTTCAACTTTCCCATTTTGTTGTGAGGTGTATAGATATGAAAAATGAAAATGGATACCATGAGATTAAAGAGGGGAAAAAAATCCCAAAATGAGGAATTAACATATTCTATACCGTTATCACATTAGAACATTTTGATTGTAGTATTAAACTAATTTTGACAAGAGTATGAAGACGGAGAAAATGAATGAAGACTTCATTTTTTATTTTGTTTTGGAGAGGATACACCTAGCAATAATGAGAAAAATCATCTAAAACGGTGAAACTATTGTGTGAAGAAATGGGGGAAAACCATAAATCTAAATGAATTAGCTTAAAAGGAAATAATGTTTGAGACTTTAATTGCTTAGAGGGTAAGTGAACATGCTTTCGTAGTTGACATGCATGATAAAGACAAGTGTCCAAACTTTCAAACTTATTATAAGAAATCAAAAGAACGCTCAAACAAATAAGAAAGCACTAGTCATATTCTTTGGGTCTTTTGTCACTGCAAAGTTAAATTACTAATTAATTAATCTAATAACTCTAAGATTAATTATAATCGCTATAATAAATGAATTCAATCACAAAGACATACCCTTCATCTTGATCCACTCTAAACCATAGCTTTCTTATAATAAGGTTTTGATTAATTAATTAATTATGCTTTGTATTGCATGAATTCTCAATTAAACTAATTACTCCCTCGAGTTAATTAATTAATAACCTTATATGGAATAGTGGAGACCTCTCCCTCACTATCGCTTTATAAGATTTCATTAAGTTCATAATTCCTAGATAAAGATTAAATCTTTTGTGTAGAAAATTGAAAATTTCCTACCTTTAGGTAAAACATGCAATCTTTCTATTCATGAAAATCTATCCTACTAGATAAGACCTCTCTCTATCTAATAACAATCATACATGTAATCAATTTGCACACATAAATTAATTACACAGCAATAAAACACATGAATAGATACAAAGACATAAACTTTTAATTAATCAATAAGTAATTTAATCACATGGTCTAGAGTTTCATAAGATGCAGGGCATATAAATCTACTTCTCCACAGAATCTATAGTAATAACAAGAAATCTAGAGAAGTAATAATGATTCATGATGAAAAGAATAAACTCTCGTAAGCATTTTGTGATTTCCAATGATACTTTAGTGATTTTACTCTCCAAATGTGTGATTTTGCTCTCCTAGGTTTTTTAGAGTGGTTATGAGAAAAAATAAAATCATATCCTTAATTTTTGTAATGAAGCGAGTATTTATAGTCTGGGAATTTTTGTCACATGCACGGCCTGGTGCACACCCATGTTTAGGCTTGTACACTCTCGAAAAACGTAAAATTTTCACTTTCCTGTTTCTACACGCCTTCCTATACGGCCGTGCTCGGGATCATGCATGCCGAAATTCTTGCAATTTCTTCTCTAGGCATATTTGTTACTTTAGCATGACTCTTTGCACTACTTGTGCAACGGCCATGGCAAATTGCATGATATATTCTGATTACTTTTTACTCCCAATACTAGCATCAACATGGTCACGCTGAAGGTTGTGCACATGTAAAAATGACTCTTTTCTCATTTTTTTTTAGATTTTGCTTCATTTTTGCTCAAATCTTCTTTAAATCTTTAATTTACACTCTTTAACCCATGAAATCAAATATTAAGCACTCAAGTATCTTTTTCTTAATAAATTCTCACAAAATTCATAAAAAATCATATTCAATAAATACTATAAATAAGGTTCTTTTAACACTTATTAGGAACATCTCATTCTATGACACTAGCCATCCTAAGATTGAGATTTATCAACTACTAATGTTTTAAGATGGTGGATTGCAACTTATCACTATAAGTAAATTGTGTAACCTACCCACTACTCCATGAAGGTGGCATGACCTCTTTAGGATGACTCACCACTTCATGGTGTTAGGCAGTCATTCACTACCTTTGAGGGGTTACACCACCCTTGTAGGATGGGGTGGGTTATATGATCCACCATGATGCTAAAACTTTGGTAGTTACCACCCTAAGCTAAGGGGTATAATAATATTATTTTATTTCAATTACTTTGAATTAATTAAAATAGACACACATCTTCTAACTAATATTTACAATAAGTTATGCAAAATGAAAAGGGGTAATTTCATTGGTACTTAAAGTATAATTTTATTTATGCATATATCCATATACTATTTTTTTTAGCTAAATTTGAGCTATTCGAGTTTTAATTTAAAGTCATCTAAAAAAGTATATAAAATTTTCTAGAGAATCATGCATAGAGAAGTTCAATTGATTTGAGATCAAAGATATTAAGTGGTACATGAAGTTGTGCTTGTGCTAAAAAGTATAGAGTTGAACGAAGTTAAAGAGTTTTGAATATTTTGATTGAGCTTGGTATTAACCTCATTATTGTTCCACCCCTTTCAATTTGTTTATATTTCTATTCACCGTTGCTATACTGATGGAGGAGATATGAGAAATGCAAGAGACATGGGCATTAACATGCTCATTAACATGCCACTGTGTAGATGAACGTGTTAGGAAGTGGCTACATAGGCTTTTACATGCTTGTGTAAGGAAACATGTTGGGGTTGCACGAGCTTCTACACGCTCATGTTAGGAGGCGTGTTAGCACCGCTGTGCAAAGGGAGGTGTGTCAAAGGTGGCAAAGAGAAAAATTCCACAGAACATAACATGGGCTTTTACATGCCCATACTGAAGACTGGTTACGTTCTTATAATTTTTTAGATCAATCATTGATTGATCTTGTGTAAATACACTAACTTGTTGCATCAGTTGATATCAAAGCAGGAAATTCTTGCCACGATGTCAAGAGACGATAGTTTAGTAGGCAGTCACATTCTGGATGTTGCTCAAGATGTGGAAGCCTTGTGAACCAAGGTACAGGATCCAAAGGCAATGTTGAACAACATGGATTAGAGATCCCGACGTTTAGAACAATGGTTTGATGACATGATCGAGCATTTCGATGTGATGGGATTCGATGCTAATAGAGACAAGAATAGTGGTGGGATGCGACCTAGGGCAAAGTATGCACGAGATCCTGTTGTCAGACTTGTAGCTGTGAATCATGGGTTATATACGTATGGTGATGATTCAAAGGAGGAAGATCGGGTGTTGTTTGGGGAAGAACGACCACGTAGGAGAGGTAATGATGGTGGTAGATCCAGGAGATACAATGGTGGGTGCAACTTCGGAGACAATGAGGAATTTAAGCTAAAGGTTGACATTCCGACTTTAATGATAATCTAAATATTGAAGATTTTATTGATTAGACTACTGAAATAGATAGATTTTTTTAATATATGGAAATACCTGAGGGGAGGAGAGTGAAATTAGTAACATGTAGATTGAAAAGGATGGGAGAGGCTCTAGAGTAGGTGGTATCGTGAGGGTAAACAACCCATGAGAACATGGTATAGAATGAAGCAATTGCTTTAGTAGGATTTCTTATCGCTTGATTATGAGCAAATTCTGTTTTAACAATATCAAAGGTATCGCTAGGGATAGAGAACTATACATAATTATACTACGGAATTCATGTGGTTAGCTAAGAGGAATGACTTAAGGGAGAGTGAGGGTTAACATGTGGCTAGATATTTAGATGGCTTGAAACTGCAGATTAAGGACAAAATTGAGGTACATATTCTAAATATGTTAAATGAGGCTAAGAATATGGTCCTGAGGGTTGAATTGATACTGTAGGAAAAGAGTAGTAGGTTTAATGGGGCTAAAGGTTTAAGTAAGCTTGTAATTGAGAAGAGTAGATCCACATATAAATTGACAAAGGTAGTTACTGAAAAGAGAGAAGAGAGAGCTACAGGCAAGAAGCTAGTTGAAACAAAGGAAACATAAAGACAGAACAAGCCATATGCGAAGCTGATACTGGGAAAGTGTTACCGTTATAATCAACCTAGGCATCGATCTAATGAATGTCTTAATAGAAGAGTAGTTAGTATAGTGGAGAGAGATGAGAAAGATGGGATTAATTGTGAGCCTAATAGAGGTGATGAGTACTATGGGGGTTGGTGGGGTGGATGAATATGACGAGCAAGCTAGCATCAAAGTGAAAGGAACATACTCAGTGACATCAGTTGTTCTACACCCGATGCACAATTGAGGGATGGATATTTAAATTTATAGTAGATAATAGCAGTTGTGAAAATATTTTAGGCAAGGAAGTAGTATAGGCACTAAAGTTACTGATAGAAAAGCATACTAACCTATTTACCATTAGGTAGATCAAGGCAGCAAAAAAGATTGAGGTCAAAGAGCGTTGCAAAGTACCTTTTTCCATTAGCAAATACTGGGATAAAGTATACTGTGATATAGTGGATATAAATGCTTGTCACTTATTGTTTAGTAGACCTTGGAAGTATAATGTTAATGCCTAGCATGTGGGTAAGGAGAACGTGTATAAGTTGGAGAAGGATAGGGTGAAGTTTACTCTCTTGCCTTTGAATTTAGCAAATTGTCCCAAGCCTTCTAAGGTGGAAGGATGCTCTTTCCTCACAATTACATAGTCTAAAAAGGAGATGGAGGATACTATGAAGGAGTCCTAAACTGTACACATACTGATTGTGAAACAGGTCTTGATAGTGGATAGGGATGAAAAGGCTGAGAAGGTACCAAATAGTATCAGGGGTTTATTGGATGAGTTCAACGAGGTGTTACCTGATGAGTTACCAGAGGGCTTAGCTCCCATGAGGGACATAGAGCACCACATTGATTTAATTCTTGGTGCCAATTTACCAAATCTTCTAAATTATAGGATGACCCAAAAGGTGACAAAATTATTACAGGAAAAGGTATAGGAGTTGATTTAGAAGGGATTCATCAAGGAAAGTATGAGCCCATGTGTTGTACTTGCCTTATCGACTCCAAAGAAAGATGGGAGTTGGAGGATGTGCATGTATAGTAGAGCTATTAACAAAATTACCATTGAGTATAAGTTCCCAATTCCGAGACTGGATGATATGCTAGAGTGGTTGAGTAAAGCTATCATATTTTCAAAGGTTGATTTGAGAAGAGAGGAAGACGGCACTAAAGAGAGCTTGTATAAGTGGTCGGTCATGCCTTTTGGTTTCAAAAATGCACCAATCACTTTCATTAGGGTCGTGAACCAAGTACTAAAACCTTTCATTGGTCGCTTTGTTGTTGTTTACTTTGATAATATCCTCATATATAGTAGATCTGAGGAGGAGCATTTAGTGCATTTGGGGGAAGTGTTGACTGTTTTGAAATGGAGTAAGCTACAACCCAAGAAGTATGACTCGTATTAGATAATGCAGAGGATTAATGATAATGAATATGTAGTTTGATTGCCTACTAATATAGGCATTTCAAAGAGATTCAATGTAGCGGACATATTCCAATTTTACCAAGATGATGTTCTTTTATATCTAGAAGAGAACTTGGGGTTGAGTTCTTCTCAAGTGGGAGAGAATGATAGAGGAGATCTAGGCAACGTAGAAGATATGGGCATCAACACGCCACCATGCAGATGAATGTGTTGGGAAGTGGCTGGGCTTCTATACGCCTGTGCAAGGAGGCGTGTTGGGGCTCCACGGGCTTCTACACGCCCGTACTAGGAAGCATGTTGGCGACACAATGGCTTGCACGACCGTGCAAGGGGAGCATGTCAAAGGTGGTGAAGAGCAAAATTCTACATAACGTGATACGGGCTTTTACATGCCCATACTAAAAACTGTGTTGAGTCACATTTTAGGATTTTTATAGTATTTTTTTTTTAGTTTATCTTATTATGATATTATCACATATTACAATTTTGGATACGTCTTTGAGAGAGAGACCTTATTACATTTTTATAATTTTTTAGATCAATCGTCGATTGATTTTGTATAAACACGCTAACTTGCTGCATTATATACTCTCGTGGAAATAACATGAAAATTAGAAATGCCACACCCATAGAACGAGCAAGCAGCTTTCTAGATGCTGATCAATCACAAGGAATAGAACACCTAGGATCAAGACTCGTGAAAAGAATATAATGACCAAAACATCTATTCGTTCAAACGTTATATAACTCAACTCACTACCTTAACACGATTCAATTCCTAGTCAGAACAAAATAGGATTCCTATATTTGTCATCTTCCTATGCTGATTTGAACTTTCACCCTTTTTTTGTGTTTCAGCTTTTGAACTTTTCAAAGTGAGACAATCAAAATATAAAAATTCATTTTTTCCATATAAACCATTTTATGAAAAATTCTCACTACTCAAATAAGATGCAACTACTTTATAATAGCCAGAAAGAGGGTAGCCAAAGCTTGTGATCCCAGTCCTCTCGAGTAAACACAAATGGTAATAACAAATTTGATGACCCAAACTAGTAGTTTGAAATAGTCTTGTAAACATTCATTTTCCGACTCAAACACCGAATATCCTAAAATCGTGGCTAATCAAATTATCAGCAATCTAATGGGTTATATAGGTTAATTGGGTCAATAAACTCCTGCACAAGTAACATAAATATGTAGCAACAGGGTGGAACCAGAATGCAATACATTCATTTAAGTACATGATAGAAATACGTAGACATATAAAAGTGGCTCCCAAGTTCTTGCGCCAACAGTTTCCTCGGTAGTATGCTTAAAGTTAGAACTTACATTCATCCTTTTGCAGTTACATGAGACGCGAATTTATAAGAAGAGATTTCAGTCCTAAAAAAAAATCAAAATACTACTCTCATATTGTCAATTACCATGGAGCATTTTGGATTTCTTGAAATGCTGACTCAAGCTTGATAGCAGACTCTTTGGCTTCCTGAGGTTTAACATCAAAAAATGTTCTGCCGTTCCTAGATTCTCCATATATCTTCAACTTCATAGCAAGATACACAAGTTGATCTAGTCGAGCAAGTAAGAAGCCCACGTTCATGCCCAAATCTTCAAATGCCTTCAAAGTTTGGCCCCAAATAAAAAAGATTCCTATAGAGGTAGTACTCTCACAAGCTCTAATTGCATCTGCTACAATGACAGTTTCGCAAATGATTCCTGAAACCAATTCATGATCGAGACCCTGAAGAAGACATTCATGGAGAAATGACAGCTGACTACGACAAAGCTCATAGTATTTAGCTCGAACAAGCTTGGAAAGCTCCGAGTTGCCAACCAATTCATTTATGACTATCTCAAAGTTTTCCATGGTTCCAACCTCTTTGAAAGTAATAACTGATCCTGGAACCCTCGTTCGCCCAAATATTTCGGCTAAAGGATCATCTGAGGCGCTCTCCAGTTTAGGTATGATTTGCTTGGTGCCTGCAGTACATTTGTTATGGTCATCCTTTTCCATTTCACAGCCCTTTAGTTCCTTCCCTGCAGTATCTCATAATTAAGAAACAACAGATAAAACAAAAGAGATCTTGTAACCATGACAAGAATTATATTAGAAGGAAACTCTTGTATGCTCTTACCGGTGTGTCTATCTGAATTGGTTACCCCATGCAACCACTCAGAACCATTTGATCTAACAATATACACCTAAGACAGGAGCATCATAGGCAAATCAAACAGGTTGATCACATGAATTTGAGTAGATACAAGTTCAACTTGTGGTATCAAACAACCTAACAAGCAGCTGCTTGAAAATCACTAGAATACTAAATTACAGTAAAAGCTTGAGGCTGCGTGCAGTTAGTGCTAACTTGGTTAGACGTGTGTTTTTCCATTACTCAGGTTAAAACAGTTTAATGGTGGCTGTTTAAAAAATTAAGAAAAAGATTGAAGAAATATCTATGAAGGTCTCAAAATTTACAAACCAATTAACTTGTGAAAACTTTCATATTCTCAATGCGTGTTAATTTAGTGATTATTTCAATAAATCAAGCAGCTAACTCGTAGTGCCAAGCATTCTCCAAATCTATAAAGCAAAATGTAATGGTTCAATCAAAACATCATCGACAGAAGTTATGCTTAAAGTACTGAACTGCTACCTTGAATTTTGTGCGTCTAACTAATTGGAAAATGAGTGCATCTCCAACAAGTAAATTGTGAGCAATAGAAAATCCTCGCCATCCACCACTTAGGCCTGACTTTGTCCATAGATATTTGGCATTATATTTCTTCCCATCTTCATCTTCCAGAGTCATTATAACATCTTCCTTTGGTAAATGCACATCACTGAATGGCTTTGGCAGATGCTACCACAAGGGGAATAGCTCATTAAACACATTCACAAACATCAATCATCATGAAGAACACTCAACTGCAGCAAAAGTTTTGATACTTTACCAGCCAAAAGCCACCACTAACATGAGATGGCAGCATAATTCGGATTTTGCTTGGGAATTCCGGTGGTAAAGATGCTTGTAGCTCTTTGGCTCGCCCATAGATGTCCGAATTATTGCAGATTTCAAAGTCCACCTGTTGCTTTCTTTTTTCTCTGATCAAAGAAATTTGCAGCTTAGTGAACAGCACATTGAATATTCAGGAAGGAGATAGAATGCCAATGAAAATCCATGCAAGTAATTCATCTTACCTTCTAGGAATTTCAGAATCATTATGGACTCGCTGAGGAAGAGGAAGTGAAGTCTTGTTTTTCTTTCTTTTGTTCTTATCTATCTTTTGGGGCCTTGTGTTCTTATCAAGCTGCTAGAAGAATGTACCTTTTATTCAGAATTCAGTAGTTTGAGAAGTCATATAGCCACAACAGATGATTAAAACAATATAATGGGAAAAGGGCAAGCATCATCATGATTAGCAATTCAAGTTAAATCACTTCAATTGCATGTTCACACATAGGGGTGTAAGCTAACTGAATCAGCTCACAAACTACTGAGCTCGGTTCAAAATTTGCTTAAGTTTGATTCAATTAGGTAATCTAGCAAGCTCGAGCTTAAAGCTATTTGGCTTAATGAACCCGCAAGCCTAATCGAGTTTAAGTATATATCAAACCTTATCGAACTTGAGTGGAGCTTAAGTTTTAATATAAATTCAATTAAGAAGAATATAAAATTCTCAGAACAATACTAAATTAGCTTACTTAAGCTGAGCTTGTGCTTGTTAAGCAGAATTTCATTCTGCACTCAAGTTCAAAAGTTTATGCTTGACCATGGTTTAGTTTTGAATTTCAGATTCAAGTTGAAGCTTGAACTCAACTGTACGAATCTATTCAGTTTATTTACACACCCATTTATATCCCCTTTTTTGGACTGCATAGACACAAAATTCAAGTAATTATTGAAACAACAAACTAAAACATTCAAAATGTAACCTGACAGTACTAATAAAAAAAAACAAAAAGAAAGTTCCTGTTGGAAATTTTACCAGTAACAAAAAGCCCCCAAAATTCCTAAATGCTAAGTGAAACACAATCTCATTCCAACAATCTTTTTCAAAAGGACTTGCTGCCGAAATGAATTATCACAAACGTCCTTCAAGAAGAAGAAGATGGGTACAATCGGTTAGGTGCATCTTTATTAATATTTTTACTCATAGGAAATTGAGTCTTCGCATCAAACAGTGGGCCATTTATCTACCACGGTAAGAAAACAGTGGAAGATGCATCTGTTACCGAACTACAGTCCCTCTTACCTTTTTTTTTTTGACCCAAGAGAAGCATCTTCATGGTAAAGCAGAAGTTTTTACGATCTAGAACTAATCAAATTACAATGCTAAACGGAAACAAACTCTTAAAACAAGCATCTAACTCAAAAATAAAAACTGGGTAGAGGCTGCAAAACCCAACAAATAACATTAAAACAGCAAATAACTTTGTAAAAAGATAAGACCTTTCTCTTGGTGATTTGACTTTTAGAAGGCTTTTGGACAGCCATTAGGCATTTTTTGTAGAAGCTTTTCTTCTCTCTTTATTGGAACCGAGCCATAAACCATGTATGCGGGCTAAGGTTGCTAAGGTGATGAACATCGAACACTGTTAGTTTAGTAGAAAAATTGTATGAAATTTGAATGGAAGTGATTACTGCTTCTGAGCTTTTTTTATTGGACTCCTAACAATGCAATTGTACAGCGGTGATGGTGATTGGTGAACTCCCTCTTAAAAGTAGAGACCAAACGAAACGACCCCTCGTAGTTCGGTTTTGTATATGATCGAACAGTTGTCAGACTAGACCTCTTTTGTCCTATGATGTCGTTATTCAGTACCTTTTCAATTTCAAGGCGACTTTACTTCTAACCCTAGATTTTTAATAAAGAGGTCGTTTAAGCACATTTTCAATATCAAGAAAATTCCTTTAATGCGATGTAGGTCTTTACTCGGATCCTTGTAGTTAGGGAAGCAAGCCAAGGTAATCATCCCAACGAACCCCATAAAAATCTTATAGATTTAAACTCAAGTTTTTAATATTGAATAAAACTTGATAGGATTTAAGATCGGATTCTAGAATTAAAAAAAAAAAACTTATAGGAAAACCTAATTTGATAATTTAAAAAATAATAAATTAATATTATAATTTATTATTAATATATTTTATGTTATGATTATATTTTTAATTTTTATATTTAATTTCTTTCTTTTTTCCATCATAAGTAGATTAATAATAAATTAAAGAAATAACATAAAAAAATAAGTTGAAATATGAAAAAAAAATATTTAATTATCATTCAGGTGAGTTCGGATCAAGTAAAAAAAAACCTATCGAATCGGGCAAGTTTTTGGTATATAATTCTTTATGGGTCGGGTTTGGATTTCAGTGGACCCGTTCCAAACCCGGCTCATTTATATCCTTACTTGTAATTGGTCTTATTACTAGCAAATCATGTATTGCAGTGTAAAAATAATTATTATAATCATCATCCTCAATAGCAACTTCCAAAACTACGTGGAACTTTGAATTAAAGTACATATATCTTCCACTTTGGCTAGTTCATAATTAACTAATAGGGTTGGCAATTCAATACTCAATTCATAAATTTGGACATAGTACGAAATGAAATAAACAGATTTGTATACGAAAAAAAATTGATGGGAGATACAAATGAGTTAAACTCTTAGACATGACAAAATTCGTATTCAGATTGTATTTACCTCTTAGACCTATTTATGAACTCGTTTATTAATAGTTCTCATAAATAAGTCATGAGTTCGATCCTTAAATCCATTTAATATTAATAATATATGTATATATATATAGTTTCTTCATTTTTTTTAATTCTTAAGCATTCTAAATTTGTCACTTAGAGTTTTATGGTCCTTTTAAGGCATATCAACAACATATCATATCTTTTTTTATCTTCTTACATATTTTATCTTTCTTCATTATCTTTTTTTTTTCCTTTGAATAAATTCATATATATATATATTGGGGATAAATCTCTCTTCACCATATTTTGATTATTTAAAAAGCATTGTGTCATCCTACTTAAAAAGTCGTACTTAACAATATTGAGAACAATAATAAAAGTAAGCTAATCTCTCTTTTTCCCTCTCTTCAACAATAAGTAGTCAGTTTAGCATATTATTGATATTTATGTTATTTTAAAATGTTTATTAAGCACCAAATTTGATTGATTTATAAACCTATAATGAGAGTTTTAGGGTGTTACTAAATGTGGAAAGGAGCTATATTTAGATAAGGGGTAACATATAATAGTTGAATTAGATATGTTAAGTTATTATAAAAGCAATTAATTCCAATATCCTCAAGTTGCAAAAATAGCATGTAATATCTTAGGCGTGCTAATATCTATGGTAGTTTTAGAATCTACATTTAGTTTTGGAGGTTGAATCCTTAATTAACATCACAACTTATTGAAGGAAAAAGCTATAGAAACTCTTTTATGTATAAAAGATTAGCTCTATAGAGACGCAGGTAATAAATCAAACTATTTTTATAAAATTTTTGATGGTATATATTTTCACTAATATCATTTTTTAATATATATACATATACATATACATAAAATATATATATATATATATATATAAAGATTCTTTAACTATTTCTCTTAAAAATTGATAGAAAATGTTGGATCATGAGTTTAGATTAATTCAATTATGTTATAAAAACTTATAAGTTTTTAAATTTATTATATTTAAAGAGATTTCACTAAACCTATTGTTTAGATTATAATTTTATGTTAACTTTCAAGATCTTATGTCATTAGTATTTGTAAAAGTTAATTTTTGGAAGAATTATACTTTTAATTCTCAATATTTACATACTTTCTATTTGAGTTTTCAATTTTTTTTTCTATTTTAGTCTTCAACGGTTTAAAAATCTTATAAAAATAATATTTCCATTAAATATGTTAAATTTTCTATCCAACTTAAGTATTCATTAGCTTCCGATTAGCCTTGAGCTAATTAGTCAAAGTGATTAGGATACACACAAATTTTCTTGTCCCATTTTTTAATTTTAATTATTATTTATATATTTTTATTATTTTATTATATTATATCATGTAAATAAATTTATTTAATTCTATTATTTTGTTATTTTAACTATTATGAATTGATTTGAAGTTAATATGTACCACGGATGAACATAAAACTTAATAGATTTGATGGAAATATTTTTTTATAAGCTTTTTAAAAATGTTGACTTAAATAAAAGAAAAAAAATGGTTGAGGACTTAGACAGAAAAGTAGATAAACGTTAAGGACTAATTTTTCCTTAATTTTATTATGATCTTTTTGCTCTCTCTATATAAGTATTTTACAAACTTATTTATAACTTTTTAAATTAATAAATGGGTTCAATTAGGACATAAAACACGTTTATTAAATGGATTAAGTTACGAGTTTAGATTTTTATATATGATTAATAAGCAAGTCATGTTATGAGTTGAGATTTTTTAAACATAAATTTGGTTAAATATAGATATGAGACATAACACGGTAATACGAATTACTAATCCCATTCACTAGTGCATATTGTTAACTTTCATTCAATTATGGATAAGTATTAGTAAAATATACATATAAAGGATATATCTTGTAAATATTAAAAAATTAATGGTAGTATTTACGCATTACCCTTTGTTGTACCATGTGTTTTTTTTATTTTTTTTGAAAAAGCAAAATCTATTCTAAACAATGTTTTCATTTAAGATTATTAAATAACAGTGTGTTATTAAATATCTTTCAATTTTTTTTCCTTTATTTTGTGGGCCCGTAGATATATATATATATATTTGTCAATTTCGTTCCGTTTTGTTCAATTAAATTCAATTCTCAGTGTTTATAAAATATATCATATTAAAATGCCCTATAACACCGAAGAACAGTAAACTTTATGGGAGAAATTAATAGCTTTTACTACCACAAAACCATAAGAAAGGTATAAATTTCAGATTTAAATCCTCTAAAATTATTTATATTAAAGTCATCTTCTTAAAATATTGATGTGTATAATCAATAATTAAGATTGTCTTAAAAGAAAAATAATATCACAAAACATTTCAAATATTAAGAAAATTCCACCCAGTAATTTATAACTTTAACAAACTTAAAGAGAAATGTAAGGAAGGATCCATACCATAAATTTCCATCAATCAGCCATTGCAATGGCTATCGAATAAAATGAAAATTATTTTCCTTAGATTGTTGATTTCAATCTTCTTAATCATACACGCAACAAGAAGAGGTCTGTTGGGTTTGACATTTCATCATAGAAAATATATAGATACCAATGGATAACCAATTAGATACTAAAGTTTTCTCCTTTAACTAAACAAATATACAAAAGGAGTCACCAAAGCAAATACGCACCTGAAATGCTATAGACCACTTCAAATAGCTAAGTAAAACTTTTGATACCATATCCTTCCAAGCTGTTAGAAAGGTTGATACTTATGCAGATTGGCTAGCTAAAAGAGGCAAGAACCCGTATATATATGAACTTTTGGGTTTCAACCACCACCTCAACACCACTGTCTAGACCCATTAATTTCTACAGTGATACGCTTTTTGGTAGATCTAACATATTTCTTTCCGCAGTTTTCCTCAAATGTTCCTACATTTGACTAGAATGAGCCCAAAAAAACACTGTTTGTCCATAGGAGATGCCAGTCTTGCAATAAGCACCAAAAGAAAACTAATAGTTGTGTTACCAATTACCATGGAGCATTTATGATTTCTTGAAACGCCGACTCAAGCTTCCTTCCATCTTTCTCTAGTGTCTCAATTTCATCATCAATCCTACCAGCTTCTTCCTTTATTTTGAAAAGTTTACTTTTAGGAGTTGTGGGGTTGCACTTGGCTTCTCTATACTTCTTCAATTTTATAGCGAATTTCACAAGTTTATCAAGTCGGGCACATATGAAGCCAACATTCATTCCCATATCCTCAAAAGCCTTCAAAGTTCGGCCCCAAACAAAAAGGTTTTCTGTAAAGGTAGTTATTTTAGAGGCTCTAATAGCGTCGGCTATATTGACAGTCTTGGATATGATTCCTGCAGCCAGTTTATAGTTGAGACCCTCCAGAAGTCGATCATGGAGAAATGATTTCTGACTACAGCATAGCTCATAGTATGTAAGGCGGACTTGCTTGGAGAGCTCAGAGTCTATAACCAAACCATTTATGACTACAGAAAACTCCACCATGCTTCTTACTTCTTTGAAATCAACCTTAGATTTCGAAAATCTGATTCTGCCAGGTATGTCCGGTGCAAGATCATCCAAGGCATGCTCTAACTTATGTAGAACATGCTCTGTGCTAGCAACACATTCCTTATGGTTATCTTCTGGAACATTCTCCATGGGAATGTCCTCTGCAAGACAATCCCGATAGTTGTCCTCTTTTACTTCAGACGCCTTTAACTCCTTTCCTGCAGAATTCCATATTTAAAAGAGAACAAAGAAAATTTCAGAATATACTTAAGCCTATAGAGAGAATGCTTCTATATTCTTGCCATTAGTAAGTTCATCTGAATTGACTCCCTTTGAGCAACAGTCTGATTTTAGAAGGCCACAAGTGCCCTCCACCTTCTGAAAACCATCTGCCCTCACAATGTATACCTACAATGTGGATGGTAAAGGTATGTCAACCATGAAAATTGTGTGGATTGGAGCAGATGCAGAGTTGTAATCACAAAATCTCAAACATCCTCACATGAAGCTATTTAAATATCATGAGATGTTCATAAAAGATTAATGTAGCATTTGATTACCATAACATAAAAGTACAAGGAGAATAGGACAGCACAGTAACAAGAAATATAACACAGCACAACCTTTTGTTCCCTGTTTGATATGCATGTTTTTAGAAAATAAGAGGATTATTTTAAGAGTTTTCAGAAGTCTTTTATTTTGTCTAGTAAACAAATTCTTTTACCACCTATTAAATAGAATAG
>JBBMOL010001344.1:0-41718 GCA_037954665.1 Laguncularia racemosa | reverse complement strand
CCAAAGGGGGGGGGGAAAGGGGTTGATCTGTTGGGATTTGAGTCAAAAAATTAAATAAGAAGGGTTTTTGGGGAGAGTTTTCCCCAAGGGGACCCCCGGGGGGAAGTAATAAAGGCCCGGGTTTCAAGGTTTGGCTCAAAGCCGGGGGCCCCTTGAATGTAGGCCGGCCCAAGGGCCCGGGGGGCCTTTATTGCAATCCCCCGTTTCCCCTTCTTCAATTTTGTGAAAAAAACTCCTCCAATTAAATTGTAATTTACTTTTGGGTCCTCAAAACCTGAAATTTCAAAATTAAACACCATTAAGTACCCTTTTTCTTTATATTTTCTTATAATATTGAAATAAATTTAATATAAGTCCAAAAAAAAATTTTAAAAGGGATAATGTGTTCTTTCATCATTACCAATAATCCACAGCAACAACACAAACAACAACAACAATTAAGATGTATCACTTCCCCCGGCAACAAAAAGGGTGAATATTGATTACAAGAAAGTCTTCAATTTCCCCCTTGGCAAATAATGAAGAAAAAAAGATTAATAAGTAGCTTTCCCAAAAGGGAATTTTCAAAATCCCACTATAGGAAAGCAACTTTCAATTTGAAATTAAATAATTCCCCTTATTGCGCCTTCCTCAATTTGGAAAACAATAAATTTCAAATTAAAAATAGTTTTTTTTTAACTCCCACAACTTAATTGCATATGATTTAAATTTCAAAAAATTTCCCCTTACTAACCAAATTTAAAAGAAATCTGCAAATTTTTACTTCAAAAAATTCGAAATTACACAAGGAATTCAAACAAAAATTCAAAAACTCCCACGCCACAATTTAACTTCACGGCAACAATTGGTAAGTTTCCAATTTCAAAAACAAAAAATTCCCTAAAAGTAACTTCACTTTGTACTTCTGCTTTCCACGTAAATTTTGTGTCACAAAGTGATATAAAAAACCTTTCCCCAAAAATCAACTCCAACAACAGCAAATCAATTCCCAATCCAAAACAATTTCGAAATATCAAACAACAAACAAAAACAATTTGGGTTTTTTCACTTGTCAACCCTTTTTGATGATCACTTCCACGAAATTGAATAAAAACCAATTCCCTTCTCTCAAAAGAGCTCTGATACCAAAAAGATGATGTGCCTAAACACATTTAAAAAAGCAACCCAAAAAAGACTTAAGAATAACTATCTCAAGTAAAAGGCAAAATCGGACCCAAAAATGGCATTTTTCAAATGAACCCTAATAAAGAAAGGATAAAATTTCCCAAACAACCTTGATAAAAATCAAAATACTTCAATAAAAATCCCTTCAAAAAAACACTCAAATTTTCATGTAATCCACGCAAATGAACCCTTAATTTGACAAAAAAAAAAACCGTAACAAAACAACCCCTTTTTCCCAAAAAATTGAAGAACACTTTTAAAAAGGGAAATCCTCAAGAAGAATGGGATCAATATGAAAAATTTCCTTTAAATTAAGCATAAGAATTGTTAATACAAAAAAAAAATTCTAACCAAGAACTATCCAAATTACCCTAGATATGACACACAAAGAGAAGAAAAGAAATCACAAAAAAAGGGAAATTGATAAAACTCCCAATTTCAAGATGTTGACTCGCCACAAAATTTTAACTTTTTGGGATTTTAAAATTTATTTAAAAGAATTTTGGGAAATTTGGGGGGAAAACCCCAAGCCCTCTCACGAAATGTGAAGTTTTTTTTTCTGCAAAATACGCCTCCTCAAAACCCCCTCTTAAGCAAGTTTTTTTATTTCTTTTACTCCTAGGGTTAAAAAAATGTCAAAATTACAAGTTTGCCACTTTAAGGTGGCTGCCCTTTAAAAGAAAATTACAAGGAAATTAAAAATGTCCCAAAAAAAAAAAACAACCCCAAAAAAAGTTCATTTAAAAGTGTTTAAAAATATAAAATAAAGGGGCTTCAAGTTTCCGGGTCTTCTATAAGATCCATCGGCCCCAAATCATCACCGATTCAAATTCGGTCCATGGATAACCCACAAATTTTAGTCTGAGGGAGTTGTCCCCTTGCCCCATAGAATATGATAAGTGTGCCTATTGGAAAAAAACAATACAAGAATAATTTGAAAAGAGGTTAATATATAAATAATTCCGGGGGCAATCTGCTTAAAATGGGCCCTTAAACGCCAAGTTTGAAATTTCCCTTTAATTCTTGCCCTAATGATAGGTTTGGGCGGTTTTTTTTTTCCTATCAAGGGTGGAATAAATAAATTCAATATAAATTTTTTGTCACAACCACAATAAATGTTATATACTTTTAATATAAATAAATTGGCATAATTTGTTAAAATTAAAAGATAAAACTAAAATATGGGTAAAAATTTCCAACATAAAATGCATTATTTTAAAATAAATTATAATAATAAAATTTTTTTAAATAAAAAAATAATCAATTCCTTTTTATTATTAAAAGTCCCAAAATATCATCAAATCTTTCTTTACCAAAACCATCACTGTTGACATCTTATTGTCAATGCCAGCATTTATTTTTTTATTTTTGTTGGGTATGCTAAATTCATTTTTTTTACTCCCAAAGGTTGTCAAAATTGCGATTTTACGTAGAATCGCCAAGGGGTCCGTAAAATCGAAAGTAAAAAACAGAACTTTAAAAACGAAATTTTTTCAACCTTTATAAAAAAACCCTTTTAAAATATTAAAAAATTTTACTTACAGTAGCATTAAAAAATTAATGGATAATTAAATTAAAAATTTCAGATAGAATTGGATCTAAATCACAATAAAAAGTATAAAAAGATAATCAAGCAAAAGTTGTATAATATAAATAATCAACCAAAAAAAATAATAAACCCAAAAGTTAAATAAATTTAAAAATTAAATATTTTAAAAAAAATAAGAACTAAAATAAATATCACAATTTTACCATCTCTCCATCCATATCATATCATCATTTGCATCTTCATCATCTTCTTCTTCATCAATGTAACACTCATGAGGTGTATGCTACCAAGATTTCTAATCCTCTAATTTTGCTTTTCAACTTCAACATTTCAATTCTAAAGGTCCAAATCATTTAGGATTAGGGATTTATTGACAGGACCCTAAAAATTTGACATAAGCACAATTTCATCCTCCTCCGCATCTTTTATCTTCTCCACTAGACGGGGAAAATATGCAACCACCTTACCCATTTCATTTGATGAGTAAAAAAACTTTTTTTTTTCAACTATTTTTTCTCTCAATGAGAGATCTTCAAACATGAAGTAGAAGGTCAATGTCAGCAATGCTCCTTCTTTCCTATTTTTAAATTTCAAGTTATGCTTAAAAAGACTAAATCATTTCTTTTGTTGATGCGCCTTTCCCTCTTTTTGTTGGACCGAAAATAAAAAAGGTTTACAAACTTTAAAGATTCAAAATCTTAATAAGTAATAATATATAAAATTGAAAAAAGAATTTTTTCATCCCTTTTTCAAATGCCTCCAAATTTTCGCTCACAACCTAAAGAATAAAATAAAACTTAAAACACGAATAGCAAACTTTTTAGTTTGGGCATTCATCTCCATATGAATCCACCTTTTAGCTGGAGTTTTTTGTTTTTGTAACCTTGTAGCTTCAATCCCAAAATGCCCCTTAGCATCCTTAAATCTTTCAAGCTGCATATAAATTTAAACCCCTTTTGTTGGATTAGAAACCTGTTTATGCCCCATATAATCCAATCTTAATATCGCATAAATTTTAAAAAATCATCACTATAATGATAATGGGGATTCAAAAATAAGCTGTAGCATGTAATGGTCTATGAAGTTGAAGCTCCTGATTTTCCTAATTCCAAGCAAAGCAAAAAACAAAAGAATAAAGGAAAAACCCCTCAATTAAAAAAAACCCAAAAACCCGGTTTCCCCTTGAGGGAAATTTCACATGCACACCTTGTGTTTTGTGGAAATTGTTGTTCAAATGTTAATTGTAACTCTAATGATAATTTTAAACCCAAATAACCCAAGAGAACATGAAGTTACGTAAAATCAAATCAAAGGAAGCAAAAAAAGCAAGCACAAAACCGTGATCTCAAATCCTTCCCAAAAATGCCAATTCATGCCAATACTAAGAAGCATTCAATCTCAATGAACAATCAAAATTTACAAGATGATTATCAGAATTACAATCACTAAAAAAATCCAGAAAGATTTAAATCAACCCCAGATATGACTACTGTGAAGAAAAAAACAACAACAAAGTGAATGATTTCTCACGATTTCTCCTTGTTGCACTCGCCACAAATTTCCCAAATTCTTGGGGGTTGAAATTGAAAGAGAATTTTTAAAAAAGGAAACCTAAGCCCTCTCCAAAATGTGAAGTGTTTGTTCTGCAAAATTAGCCTCCTCAAACCCTCTCTTAAGAAGTTTTATACTTGCTCTCCCAGGGGGTTAAAAGTGCTCAAAAATTTCAAGTTTGCCACTTTTTAAAGGGGGCTAACCCTAAATGAAAATTACAAAGAAATAAAAATGTCCTAAAACCAAAAAAACAACCAAAATAGTTCTAAAAGTGTAAATATATAAAAGAAATGGGCTTCAAGATGCCCGTCTTCTATGGATCCATGGCCCAACTCATCGCCGGTTTTAAGTCGGTCCATGGATAACACAAATTTTAGTCTGAGGGAGTTTGTCCATTGCCCCATAGAATAGATAAGTGTGCCCGTTGGAAAACACAATACAAGAATAAAGAAAAGAGTTTTATAAATAATTCCAGGACGATCTACTCAAAATGGGCCCTCAACGCCAAGATTTGAAAACCTTCAGTTCTTGTCCTAATGATAGGTCTTGTCGGTTTTTTATTTTCACTCCTTGGGACTCAAAAAGGGGTTTGTCCCCAAAACTAGTTGATCAAATGTATAGGACTTCGTTTTCCCCCTAGCAAGTCACCCGAAGAAATATCTCTGAGAATCCTAAAATCTGAAATCTCAGGTGGTGATTGTCTTCTTCCCCCATTTCCAGGATGTATTCTTTGCAACACAAATAAAGACCCTTATCCACTAAAGTTACCTTATCAACCCGTTCCACTGAAATGTTTCCTCTTTTTCTAACTTATCTGTATGTTGTTGATCCTCATGGTCTTCTAAAGGTTGGCTCAACTGCTTATTCCTTCTAAAACCTTGAAGGGAACATAACTGTCTCTGAACGTCTGGGTCTCTAGTGGTCTGCTCGTCTGCTATGTCATCAAGATCCCCTAAAGGTTGGACTCAGTGTCTGACAAATTTTATGCTCTAAGGGTTGGGTTGTGTCATAGAGCCCTCAAGAACCCTTTTAAGGTTGGCATACTTTGTTTGCACAAATTTGGCTTCCAATTAGGTAATCATCTGCGGGCCCTACATCAAATGAAGGCATCTGTAGCTTCGCACACTCTGGTTTCGGGTGGTCTAAATTTCCCCGTCCCGGGTATGGATTAAGCCCAAAATTATCATCTCTATCTTCCCCAAGAGCAGTAATCTCCCTTTTCTCTAGGTGGCGCCTAAAGGTTTATACGGGGGTGGTGGCAATGTCATCCTATCAATCCTTGTTGCTAATGTAGCAACAATTTTGGTAAGGTCCCGAAGTTGTTCATCTAGAGTTCTTCCATTTGTACTTCGACGACTTGGTCTGCTGCCCACTTGGCTATTGCCTCACTGCCAATGCACCCATTTACACTATCATATGACATGTTTGTGGATGCGATTTATCTAAAGTACAAATGTAATCTCAAATAATTTGTAGCACACTCCCTTCACTTCACCACGTCACAGTAACAAGTTTGGATAACAACACACACACTTATATACCCACGGTGCAACAAGTCACCAATGCAATAAATACTTTTTATCACTTCAAGTATATTAGAATAAGTGAAGCACAAATAAATACTTTAAGTAGTTAAGAAATTAAATTCAACTCACAAGTGTTGAAGTAATAAGTTCAATTACTTTCACACTTTAATGTTTGTTTTTGAATTCAAATTATACTACTTCAATTTTCCTTTCTTGCCACGGTTTCACACCTACAATTGATCTTGATGTGCAGCACCTTTAATCCACATAAATCCACAAATTTACACCACCACACACACCTTCAATCACGGAGCACTCACTCCACCATAACTCCACAGCAACAACACAAACAACAACAACAATTAAGATGTATCACTTCCACGGCAACAACAAGGTGAATATTGATTACAAGTAGTCTTCAACTTCCATGGCAAATAATGAAGAAAAAAGATTAATAAATAGCTTTCCCAAAATGAATTCTGAATCCCACTATAGGCAACAACTTTCAATTTTAAATTCAAATAACTCCACTTATTGCAAGTCTTCCTCAATTGGTAACAATGAATTCAAATTCAAATAGCAATCATTAACTCCCACAACTTAATTGCATATGATTTGAATTCAAATAATTCCTTACTAATCAAACTTAATGTAATCTGCAAATTGTACTCCTCCAATTCAGAATTACACAAGGGAAATCAACACAACAAACTACACAACTCCTCATGCCACAAGCTATTTCACGGCAAGAATTGGTAAGTTTTGCAAGTTCAAAAAAATTGCTAAAGTAAACTTCACTTTGTACTTCTGCTCTTCCACGTAAATTAGTGACCACAAAGTGATATAATAACCTTCCCAAACCAACTCCAACAATCTGCAAATCGAATTCCAATCCAAGGTAATTTCGCAATCTCAAAACAACAACAACACAATTTACGGTTTCTCAATTGTTCAACCCTAATTGATGATCACTTCCACGAAATTAAATACAACCAATTCCCTTCTCTCAACATGTGCTCTGACACCAAATTATGATGTGCCTAATTCCAAGCTTAAGCATAATCAAAAGAATCAAGGAAAACACCTTAATTCACAAAACACAAACCGGTTCACTTGAGGGCAATTTCACGTGCACACCTTGTAGATTTTGATGGAAATTGTTTTCAAATGATTCAATTGTAATCTCTAATGATAATATTAACCAAATAACCATAAGAGAACATGAAGTTCACATAAAATCAGATCAAAAGGAAGCAATAAAGACAAGCACAAAACCGTGATCTCAAATCCTTCCAATAATGCCAATCCATGCCAATCACTAAGAAGCATTCAATCTCAATGAACAATCAACCTTTACAAGATGGTCTTCAAGATGCCGGTCTTCTATAGGATCCATCGGCCCAACTCATCACCGGTTCAGGTCGGTCCATGGATAACCCACAATTTGAGTCTGAGGGAGTTTGTCCATTGCCCTATAGAATATGATAAGTGTGCCTGTTGGAAAACACAATACAAGAATAATAGAAAAGAGGTTAATATATAAATAATTCTGGGGTCGATCTGCTCAAAATGGGCCCTCAACGCCAAGATTTGAAATCCTTCAGTTCTTGTCCTAATGATAGGTCTTGTCGGATTTTATTCCTATCATCCCATCCCTTGTCAATAATCTTGAAGATAGGTTTTATAACTACATTAAATAAATATGATTTCAATTTAGAAATGAAACTTTAAAATTAGCACTAAAGAATATATATATGTAGCTAACAAGTTACGATATTACCTTTTCTTCACATTGTTGAAGTTTGCTTTAATTTTCTGCTTAGCACGATCCATTTCTGGATAAATGAAACCAATAGCTGGTTGATCATCAGAATCCACTAATCTAAGCACTTTAATCAAGGGAAATGCAGCTTTAAGGCAAACAATAACATTCTTCCAAAACCTACTATCTAAAACCACTTGTTGAATCCGCTTTCCATCACTTGTGGTCAAATACTTACATGATTTCCAAAGACTAGAAGTGAACATCATCATCAATGCAGTTTTCAACTCACTAAGGCAACCTAATGTCAAATACGAAGTGGCAAAACGAGTTGCACCAGGTCTAATCAAATCCTCCCTTTAATGTATCTTCTCAAAATTGAGATAAGTATAGTCCTGGAATAAATATATGTAGTAATTCGCCATCCTTTTGCAATTATCCCCTGATGGATCTTCAAATTCTTCTCAAAGTCTTCCAAGATCAAATCGATGCAATGTGCAACACAAGGTGTCCAATATAAGCATTTTCTCTTCTCCATCAATTTTTCTCTTGCCGTTTTATAATTTGCAGCATTATCTGTAATAACTTGTACAACATTTTCCTCTCCAACCTTCTCTACAATATCATCTAACATTGCCAAAACTTTGTCGGTTGTCTTGGATACATCAAAAGCATCTATAGATGATAAGAAGACCGTTCCTTTAGGGCTATTAACTAAGAAATTGCATATGGAACGCCTCTTTCTATCAATCCATGCATCAGACATAATAGAGCAACCTATTTTTTTCCGTTCAGCTTTGTAGTCATTAAGTAATTCCATTGTTCGAGCTACTTCTTTCTTCAAACAAGTCACCCTTAGCTCATGATAAGAAGGAGGTTTAAGCCCACATCCATATCGACCAACCACTTGAAGCATCTTCACAAACTCTGGATTTTTGACACAATTAAATGGAATTGCATTAGTATAGAAAAAACGAGCAATTTGTTAGCTACATTCTTCTCTCAAATCTTTCTTCATGAATTGGTTAATTGTACCTTGCGCTGCTCGTGTTCCACTTTCACAATTTTTTTTTTTTTGTTTCAGAAAGAAGTCCATGCAATTCCTTTCTTTTTTGTTTATCCCTATTTGCTCCACCTCATCATCAACATCATCAGAATCTTCAATGCCATGAATTTGCTTTCTCTTCATTTTTGATAATTTTGCCACTTTTAGCAACATTGTTAACATTTCATTTTTTACATCATCTGGGACACTGGTGCATGGCTCTACATCTTTACGCGTACACCCCAAGTGATTCTTGAATCTGTAAATGCCTCCACTAACAACTTTATTACAATACTTACATTTAACTTTTTTTCCCATTGTTGTCTACATCAATTCCATGCCCCCAACCTACATCAGATCTACTTCCAAGTGAATTCTTTCTTTTCGAACTCTCTGTAGATGATTTGGAAGATGACATTTTAACTCAATCGATACTTAAAATCCTGAAAGAAAAAAAAAAAGAAAAAGAAAAAAGGAGTAAAGAGAGCTATGGTAGAAAGTAGAAAACTAGAAACTATAAAGTACTATTACATATTACAAATTACATATATAAAGTAAATTGCTCATGTAACAAGTAATTACTAATTATAATTTACAACTAGAAGAGATAGCAAGAAAAATAACTATAAAGGTTTTCTTTAAATCATCATCAAGAAAAGGAAAGCAAAACATAAGGGGTAACAAGCTTTACATTCCATAAAGCTAGAAAAATGAGTATATTATAAATTTATAACTAAGTAATATAATCCCATTTCCAAATTATAACAATATAACTTAGCACACCACATGCTCAACCTAAACCCTCCAAATGCAACTTGTATGAAGGATTAAGTTTCTCTGGAATTGGCTTCATTGATATTTAAGCACATAATACATTTGGATGGGATATCAACTTGGATTGAGATCGGATAAGATAAGAAAACACGAAGAAAAATGCTTTTTGGAAGGAACAGGGGAAAAGCATGGCCGTGTGTCAAGGAAACGCGCCCACAGAAGCACACGCGGTTTAACACACGGTTGAAGGCACGGCCGTGTGTTGAGCTTGGAAAATACACAGAAGTACACACGGTTGAAGGCACGACCGTATGTTGAGCTGGGAAAATACACAGAAGTACACACGGTTGAACACACGGCCGTGTGTTGAGCTTGGAAAATCTACAGAATAGAAGTACACATGATTGCGTACACGGTTGAAGGCACGGTTGTATGTCGAGCTTGAAAATCCATAGAAGCACACACGATTGAGTACACAGTTGAAGGCATGGCCTTGAAAGCCATCAACCCATTCAAATACCCATTCACAATCACAACTCATGATAAATCTATTTTAACTCTTATAATTGGAGATGATTAAGTCAATTTTTGAGATAATTGGGCGTGAAAATATAAGATTATGATGCTTAATTGATTTATATTTCATGTTCAGGTGTGGAAAAGGATGATTTGATGAAAAGTATTTAAATTCAAGATGAATTGGAGATAAAAGCAAGTAAAAGGGGAATGCTTTGAAGTTAAAGGAAGTCACACGGTTTTACAAACGGCCGTGTGAAGGAATCAGGAGATTACACGGTTCGGATACACGCCCGTGTATCAGACTGTGTATCAGCGTGGAAGAAGAGTTTTCAGGACAGACCAGTACACAGTTGGAATACACACCCGTGTAAGCCAACCGTGCATAGTAACACATTGAGGAGGACACACGGTTGAGTTACACACCCGTGTACGAAGAACAAAGAAGATAGAGATATACACGGCTATTGCAAACGGTCGTGTGGGATATACACACCCAAAGTTCACTGACTCAGAGAGATACACGGTTTATCTACACGCCCGTGTAGTATGACCGTGTGTCTATCAAAGGAAAGATATCTTTAAATCTTTCGTCCATATTTGAAGGATATCTTCTACACGCCAGAGAGGAAGCTACCCTAGGTATAAATAGTCGTCTTTGAAGAGAGAGAAAAAAGAGAGAAGGCAGAAAACACATCCTGGAATTTTGGGAGAACAACAACAGTCAAAGGAATTTTCAAGCTTTAATTCTAGAAGTGTTTCACACATGGATTTGATTATTTCGTTTTGTTATTCCTTGAGAACCATGTGTAGCTAATTATTTCGTACCCGAATCTTACGAAAGTCTGATTACTATGTAACATTGGGTTTATTGCAAAATTAATGACGATTGAGCATCTCTGATTTCATCCATGTTGTTTATTATATATTGTTGATTTGATGTTTGGCCAGCATTAGATTATATTGATTTCTGATAAGTTGATTGGGAAATCTCTTATTTAAATAGATCATACATCGGATGAAAAGGCTTGTATGCAATCTAGGGATAGAAAGCATAAGTTTTCCGTATTAGATTGGATATAATGATTTAATCTAATTGAGGGTTGTGGTATAATCATGCAATTCTGATTGTTGTTAATAAAAGAGGGATCTTTGTTAATACGGTTAGAATTAGGAGTTAGTGATTTTGGAAGAAACATTAACTTAGTGTTAGATGCCCCGCGGATCAGAGATAATCAGTACTCATTAATTAGTTTTCTAAGGATTGGAGTCGCATAGTAATTAGATGAGTAGTAAGAGTAGGGTACGCGTTGGAACATTGAATTTGATAATTTAACTCATTGTTTGATATACATTGATTTCATTTCTATTAGATAATTTAGTTTAATTTAGGTAATTTGGTTAAATCAATTCACCTCGAAATTGTGAGGTTAGATAGTCAGTTGAGGTTAGTATTAGTACTTGTAGATCCCTGAGGGAACGATATCTGTGCTTAAACTCTATACTACTGTAATCGATAGGTGCACTTGCCTAATTGATCGCAAGGAAGAGTCGGAGTAAAAAGGATTTTAATTTGTATGATTGTGATTCAATCAACAAGTTTTTGGCACCGTTGCCGGGATCGGCGATATTAAGAACACTAAACACTGACTAATCGGACCATTTCTTCTCTTATCATTTGTTATCCTTGGTTTTACTTTCTTATAAAGGGAACTAATTAAATTGGTTTTCTCTGCAGTTTATGACAAGGAGTTCTTCTTCTAAACTCCTTAAATTCGACCCAGAGATTGATCGGACAATCAGAAGGAAATTAATGAGTGCTGAACCTACTGTGAGTGAAGAGGAACTGCTGCTGAGTGAGAGTGAGAATTCAGTAGATAAGAACAGTCAATCAGTGAACAGCAGCGAATCTCATACTGAAGCAATGGCGGACGAACGTAGGACCATGGTTCAGTACGCTAGGCCTACTTTGGGTAGTACCGGATTGTGTATAGTGATGCCTGCAATAGAGGCCAACAACTTTGAAGTCAAGGCCTTTACAATGAATATGATCCACAATCAATGCCAATTTGATGGATTACCTGACGAGAACCCCCATGCTCATATTCAGATGTTCCTAGACATCTGTGTTACCGTTAAACAGAACGGGGTGTCCGATGAGGCACTAAAGTTGCGTCTGTTTCCTTTCACTTTGAGAGGAAAAGCGAGGCAGTGGTTCAGTTCTTTGGACCGGGACTCCATCATGACTTGGACCCAGCTGGCGGAAACATTTTTAGACTATTACTTTCCGCCTTCTAAAACTGCCAGGTTGAGGAATGATATCACATCGTTCCTTCAGTTGGAAAATGAGCCACTCCATGAAGCTTGGTTGCGATTTAAGGACTTGCTTAAGTGGTGCCCACACCACCAAATGCCTAACTGGTTGCAAGCCTCAACTTTCTATAATGGGCTTGACTATCCGACGCGACAAACTATCGATGCTGCTGCTGGTGGCACACTTGATGTAAAGACTCCTGAAGAGACTTTAGAATTGTTTGAGAACATGGCCAAGAACAACCATCAATGGAGAAATGCCAGAGCAAGACCGAGAGTGGCAGTGTTCATGAAGTGGAAATGATGACCACCATTGCGGTAAAGGTCAATGCTCTAGCTAGAAAGGTCGATGGGATGGTGATGTCTGCACCACCCCTATATTATCCAATCGATTCATCAACCGATTTCATGGCACAAGGGACTACAGAGCAGATTGATTATGTAGGTAACCCTACAAGGCCTCAGAATAACCCTTACAGCAACACCTATAATCCGGGTTGGCGCAATCACCCCAATTTTTCATGGAGTAATCCACAAATCCCTCGGGGCAATGCACCTGCACCGGGATTCCAAAGGCCTCCTCCACCACCTCTTCCAGAAAAGAAGTCCAATCTAGAGGACATGATCTCCAAGTTCATCCAAACATCCGAGCAACGCCAACAATCCACAGAGGCAGCTCTAAGGAATCATGAGGCGTCCATTCATAACTTGGAAACTCAGGTAGGTCAGATAGCAAAATTGCTTTCAGAAAGACCGCAAGGATCCTTGCCTGGAAACACCGAACCCAATCCTCGGGAACAGGTAAAGGCAGTGACTCTAAGGAGCGGTAAGGAATTGCAATATGACACTATTGGAGTGCAAGGGTTGCGCTTGAAAAAGGGGTTGAGAAGAAAGAAGAAGGGGGTGCTGAGAAGGAACAAGGGGCTAAGGAGATCAAAGAGAAAGAGTGTGTTCAAGGGAAAGTTAAAGCATCCACTGTTCAGCCATACAAGCCTCCAATTCCGTATCCGGGACGTCTGAAAAAGGATAAGGATCAAGAGCACTTCGGTAAGTTTCTAAACTTGTTTAAACAATTACATATCAACATACCGTTTGTGGAAGCTCTTGCGCAGATGCCCAGGTACGCGAAATTCCTAAAGGATTTGCTCTCGAATAAGAAACGGTTGGAAGATATCTCTACTGCAGTTGTTGGAGCTGAGTGTTCGGCGATTTGCAAAACAAGTTGCCCAAGAAGCTCAAGGATCCAGGTAGTTTCACTATTCCATGCTTAATAGGTGAACTACCGATGGAGAGAGCTTTGGCGGATCTCGGGGCGAGCATAAACCTGATGCCATACTCATTGTTCAAGCAACTGAACTTGGGAGAGCCAAAGCAAACGAGGATGAGCCTGCAACTGGCAAATCGCTCGATCAAAGTCCCTAGAGGAATGATTGAGGACGTCCTGGTTAAGGTAGAAAACTTTATCTTCCCTGTTGATTTTGTAATCCTTGATATGGATGCAGATGTGGAGGTCCCGTTGATCTTAGGACGACCATTTTTGGCCACTGCAAGAGCTATGATTGATGTGGCGGATGGAAGATTAGTTTTGAGAATGGGGGAGGATGAACTAGTGGTGAGAATCCCAGCAGCACTGAAACAAACTTTGAACACCGACGATACATGTTATGCTATAGATTGTGTTGACAGGTCGGTAAATTGTGTTATGCAAGAGTTGATGTGTAGAGATCCTCTTGAATTGAGTTTGATAGCGGATGATGATGAAGTGAGTGAAAATGTGGAGATTCAAAATGTGAAAGCTCATCTGAGAGCTTGTGAGGAAGTAGTTTGTAGAAAGGGATTTGAGAAGATTGGGGTCAGTGACGAAGGAAGATTGAAACCGTCGGTTGAGGAACCCCCAGAACTTGAGTTGAAGCAACTCCCTGAGTACCTTGAATATGCCTTTTTGGAGGCCGATTCTAAACTCCCTGTCATTATTTCAGCTGGTCTGACAAGGGAGCAAAGGGATAGCTTACTATGGGTCTTAAAGGAGCACAAGAGTGCTCTTGCTCGGAAGATATCTGATATAAAGGGTATTAGTCCTTCGTTTTGCACCCATAAGATCCTGTTGGAGGAGGATTTCAAACCTGTGGTGCAACCTCAAAGAAGGTTAAACCCTAACAAGAAAGAGGGCCAAGAGGAGTTTAGACTCCACCCTCTAGTGACTTAATCAGAAGGAGCTTCATTTCGTCATGCAAACGACGTTAAACAAAAGCGCTTGATGGGAGGCAACCCATGCAATTAGGTAAGTTTCATTTTTGTTTTGAGTTATCACCATATTTGTTTTTCTTTTTCCAAAGTTTTGCAGAGGAGTATTTATGAAGAAGCTTTTTGAGGAGATGGACTTCAAGAAATAATCAAGAGAAGGAAAATTTTAACTTTCAGGAAACACACGGATGACATACACGGGCGTGTATCGCGCCCGTGTAGAGAGAAACGGTGACCCACAGAGTAATATACGGTCAAAACACACGCCCGTGTTTCCTGACCGTGTATACAAGGAAATTTTGAACAAGGTAGACACGGCTAAGGGAAACGGCCGTTTATCAAATCCGTATATAGGGAGCGAGCCACAGAGGAATACACGGTCAGGACACACGGGCGTGTGTCCGACCGTGTATGAGAGGTAAGTTTTCTAACTATAAGTCAGAGGGGTACACAGTTGTATAACACGGCCGTGTGTTATACCCGTGCTTTCGCAGCTTAGGCCTATACACGGGCGCATTACACGCCCGTGTATGGGGACCGTGTGTGTTCGGGTATTTATACCCTTTTTGATAACCGTACCCCTCATTTTCAGTACACTCTCATCTACATATCTTTTCTCTCTATACATCATTCACTTTCCATTCCCTTGTTGGTTTCCCTCTCCCATTGCTTTGACAAGGTAAGATCTTTCTCATTCTTTTTCCTTTCTCTTGCTTCCCTCTCTATTTTCTCACTCAATGTCAGATTTCCATGTGAATGTAGCATGTTATGACATGTGGAGGATAATGAAACCTTAGGGCTTTTGTTTATCTGAGTATGGATGATGTTTTTCATGCGATTTGTGAAGTTTTTCCATTCTCAATTGCTCGATCGCTGTTTGGATTAGAAAATCTAGGGTTTCAAACCGTTCATGCGTGATCCTTTGTGATTGGAACGTATTTTGGATTGCATGCTAAAGGGATTTTTGCTTTAAGCACCATTAGTGCATGTGATTGATGATTCTCTCGTAATTTCTTGCAATACACGGCCGTTTATGAGTTGTTTTTCAAATTTTGGCGGGATTTTCTGATATACACGGCTACAATACACTCTCGTGCCCAAGAACCGTGTATGATACTGTGAACCTTAATTTTGATGATTTTGCGTGCTTCCGTGATGCTAATGGTGGAGTTCCTTATTTGCGATGTGGTTATTTGATGTATTACCTACGGGCTTTGTTTGTTTTAAACTCTTTTATTCTTGGTATGATCAGGTTCTGCTTATTTCCCTTGACAAGATGCCACGCGTCAAGACTGTTGCTCAAAAGAAGAAAAGAAGCCGATCCGAAACGGGTAGTTCAAGCCAATCTGAAGCTCTTCGATACCCTGTAAATATTCGAGAGAAGGATAAAGAACTCTTTACCCTATATAAGTCGAAAAAGGTCATCAAACCGAATGTGGTGTTGGACTGGGACGTTTTGAGAAGATTTGGGTTGGTCCAACAATTTGAGAGGCTCTTAGCTGACCGAGCCTGGTTTCACCTGTTCATGATCGAAGAAGACTTACACGAGGAGTTAATTCTTACTTTCTTAGCCACCTTCAAGATCTCAGGAACAATGAATGCTGGTGTAAGAAACGAAGTTGAGTTCCTGGCCCAGGGTGAGTACCATAAGATGTCCATGACTGAGTTCATAGAGGCTATGGGCATCTATGATGAGGGTTTTCTTCAAACCCCTGAGTTTCGCGCCCTTCCGATTTCGTGGGGCCCAGCGAACTCTATCTCTTTATGGACTCAGTATGGTATTGGTGCCTACAGTGCCTCTCACACCAAGGCCTCTCAAACCAAGGCCTCTCAACTGAGAGATAGAGTACATCATATCCTACATTACATTATGGCTCGCTCTACCACTGGTAGGATTTATTCAGAGGGCGTTGTTAACGCCAGAGACTTATTTCAGTTGTGGGCCATGCATACTGGAACCCGCGTCAATGTGGGTGTTTTTGCTGCTTTTTGTCTTCAGCGCCAGGCAGAGAAAGGACCGAAAGGGATTTTCCTAGGTGCTCTAATTATTAGAATTTTGAAAATTCTGGGTCTATTCCCACATCGAGCACCTAGTGATTTCATTAGGCGATCTCTGAAGCTTAAGGTCAGGATATTAAGTGATTGGAATTTTCAACCAATTGACGTTGGTGCTAAAGAGGAGATAGGGGAAGAGGAAGAAGAGGAACCACAACTGCAGGCTGAACCGTCCGTCCATGTGCAAATGCTAGAGCTGGTTTCTCAGCTATCGCGTGATGTGGGAGAAATAAAGAAAAGCCAGAAGATGATGAAGCAGAAGATCACTAAGATGGAAAAACGGCAGAAGGGACTGAAGAAGTTTTTAATCGATTGCTTCACCAAGCTTGGTGAGAAGTTAGACATTCAGTTCTCTTCCTGTGCTAGCTCAAGCGAAGAAGACGTGATCCCTCCCGAACCGATCAGCCGACAGAGGCATACTGAGGGAAGATCATCTTCTGCTCCACCTGCTCCATCAGAGGAAAGCCCCCACAGACCAGGTAAGGAGCGAATGGTTGCTGAGGAAAGCTCTGATGATGAAGACTATGTGTCTAAGAAGGATGATGACTGATTTTTCCTTACTATTTGCTAACTTGTTTGTCTAACCCTGAATTATTTTTGTTGACTATTCGCTGTGACTTTGACTATCCGTGATAAACTTGGATGATATTGACTTGTGCTTATTTGTTTTGGTGATAATCATTTCTTTTAGTTTTTCTTTTAGTGTGTTTTGTTTTTAGGATTTTATCTATACCCATTTAGACTTTCGCTGGTGCTGATTGAATGTTGAAAGCTGATGATCTCAGAAGGATGATTCGAGGATTTTGCACTTTAATGGAGTTTCCCCTGTGAATGACTTGCCACTTATAGATTTCAGGGGAGTTTCATTTTTCTTTCTCCTTTTATTGTTTCTATTTTCTTTCCTTAGTGTACTTTGTGGGCAAACATTGGGGAAAATGTCTGATTTTAAGTGTGGGAAAGGGAATAGAAAGAACAGAAAGATATCACAAGAGCAATGAACTTATGAACTTTTAAATGCTCAATTTCCCTTGTTTAAGTAACATTTGGAAGCTTAATGATGATGAGAAATAGTTGCTCAGGAAACATAAAATTCCACTTGTATAGGCAGCTATTTCATGGAAAATTTTTCGAATTTTGCATTATTCTCTTATTTTGCATTCTCTTTACCTTTTTAGAGTTATAGTATGGTATCCATGTGAGGGAGACTTACTTGTTATTTAGGCTTTCATTTCAGAATTAGGATTTGATTTTGCGATCTTGAATGAAGGAACAAGTGATACTTATAGCTTGGTGACTTTCCCTTACAAAAATAATGGAATAGAACACAAATTGGGAGTAATTTGATGAATAAAAAAAATGATGAACAATAACAAATAGTTCAGAAGTGGATCTCATTGACTCGAGTAATAAGTCCGAGGGGTGCCCTTTCTGGGGAATAACATCTATTGACTTGGGTGATGAACTCGGGATCATTGGCTGAAAGCTCGCTACAAGGGTTATGAGTAAAATTCGAGAAAACTGAACTAAATGAGGCTTTAAATTAGAATATTTGGATTCGAGTGGTAGAGGTTCGAAGGGGTATCTTAAAACCTAGTAGCCTAAGATCGTCTGGTCTGGGACTTATTGGCCAAGGAAACCGCTCTTATTCACTAAAAAAAAAAAAAAAAAGGGCATTGATTAGTTAATTCAACTCGAACAAGTAAATCCGAGGGACGCCCTCTATGCTTGAGGAAATAACGTCTGTTAACATGGGTGACAAGCCTGGGATTATCGATTAAAAGTTCGTTACATGGGTTAATTGACTAAGAAAAGGTACTAAAAGGTTGAACTCCCAATCCAAAAAGGGGAAAAAGATCCAGGAAATAAGTGGATGTATATGCCTGAGTTCTATGATTGTAAGTTTGATCTTAACCTTGAGATTTTTGGTTAAATGATAAAGGGTAAAAGTTTCACTTACTTGGATTAATACTGGAAATCGACTATTGGTATTTTGAATACAAGTGCTTAATAAGATTGAGTGATAAGAAAGGCGAATTGTGGAAAATGGTGGCTATCCTGGTATAAAGTGGGGTTAATGATTGAATTTCTTCCTGAGTTTTAAGAATTCTGAGAATTGACACTTCCATATGTGTAATTTGCTTGAGGACAAGCAAATTCTTAAGTGTGGGGAAATTTGATAAATCTATTTTAACTCTTATAATTGGAGATGATTAAGTCAATTTTTGAGATAATTGGGCGTGAAAATATAAGATTATGATGCTTAATTGATTTATATTTCATGTTCAGGTGTGGAAAAGGTTGATTTGATGAAAAGTATTTAAATTCAAGACGAATTGGAGATAAAAGCAAGTAAAAAGGGAATGCTTTGAACTTAAAGGAAGTCACACGGTTTTACAAACGGCCGTGTGAAGGAATCAGGAGATTACACGGTTCGGATACACGCCCGTGTATCAGACCGTGTATCAGCGTGGAAGTAGAGTTTTCAGGACAGACCAGTACACAGTTGGAATACACACCCGTGTAAGCCAACTGTGCATAGTAACACATTGAGGAGGACACACGGTTGAGTTACACACCCGTGTAATCAACCGTGTACGAAGAACAAAGAAAACAGAGATATACACAGCTATTGCAAACGACCGTATGGGATATACACGCCTAGAGTTCACTGACTCAGAGAGATACATGGTTTATCTACACGCCCGTATAGTATGACCGTGTGTCTATCGAAGGAAAGATATCTTTAAATCTTTCGTCCATATTTGAAGGATATCTTCTACACGCTAGAGAGGAAGCTACCCTAGGTATAAATAGTCATCTTTGAAGAGAGAGAAAAAAGAGAGAAGGCAGAAAACACATCCTGGAATTTTGGGAGAACAACAACAGTCAAAGGAATTTTTGAGCTTTAATTCTAGAAGTGTTTCACACATGGATTTGATTATTTCGTTTTGTTATTCCTTGAGAACCATGTGTAGCTAATTATTTCGTACCCGAATCTTACGAAAGTCTGATTACTATGTAACATTGGGTTTATTGCAAAATTAATGACGATTGAGCATCTCTGATTTCATCCATGTTGTTTATTATATATTGTTGATTTGATGTTTGGCCAGCATTAGATTATATTGATTTCTGATAAGTTGATTGGGAAATCTCTTATTTGAATAGATCATACATCGGATGAAAAGGCTTGTATGCAATCTAGGGATAGAAAGCATAAGTTTTCCATATTAGATTGGATATAATGATTTAATCTAATTGAGGGTTATGGTATAATCATGCAATTCTGATTGTTGTTAATAAAAGAGGGATCTTTGTTAATACGGTTAGAATTAGGAGTTAGTGATTTTGGAAGAAACATTAACTTAGTGTTAGATGCCCGCGGATCAGAGATAATCAGTACTCATTAATTAGTTTTCTAAGGATTGGAGTTGCATAGTAATTAGATGAGTAGTAAGAGTGGGGTACACGTTGGAACATTGAATTTGATAATTTTACTCATTGTTTGATATCCATTGATTTCATTTCTATTAGATAATTTAGTTTAATTTAGGTAATTTGGTTAAATCAATTCACCTCGAAATTGTGAGGTTAGATAGTCGGTTTGAGGTTAGTATTAGTACTTGTAGATCCCTGAGGGAACGATATCCGTGCTTAAACTCTATACTACTGTAATCGATAGGTTCACTTGCCTAATTGATCGCAAGGAAGAGTCGGAGTAAAAAGGATTTTAATTTGTATGATTGCGATTCAATCAATAACTCACAAGCATAAAAATTCACATGATACACTACATTACAACTGTACAAGTACAAGTATAGTCATACAAGTCATACCTAACACAAAACTCGCGTCTATGAAGATGGATCTCAACTCGGTGGCCTGCTGCAAGAACGATCGCTGCTTGGCCGCACTCACTCGTCTACGAAGGAGAAGGATCGTTGGCTCGCTGCTCGGTGTTCTTTGTTCTGATAGTATCAAGTATCAACTCAGCTCAGTGTGGAAGTGGATGTGGAACTATGGATCTCGGCTCGCGCTCGCCTCTCCTGTTTTCACTTTTCATTGTCTCTCTTCTCCTCTCTCCACTAAACTCTGAAGAAGTTCAATGTACAGGACAGGCTACAGCAACAGCAGTAAGCCGGAAATTGCAAAGGATGTGCTGAGTTGCCAATTGGGTTGGGCTTGGATCCGATCCAAATGGATTTAAGCCTGTAATTGGAAATATGTGTGGAATCGTTTGAAACGTTCAGAATCGCGATTTTGAACAATTTTACTATTCAAAATCGCGATTTTATTACGATTTTGCTCCTTTCCGATTTTGTATGCGAGTTAACTGGGAATGTATATACAAACTCGTAAAAATGTGGAATCATACGAGTTGAAATGTGATTTTGACAACAATGGTTACTACTATTAATAATGTCTTTATATTATAATTCTAAGTCTTTTAAAGAATCAATAATATTCATATCTTGTGAAGCCAAGTTATATCTTTCAATTTTTAGCTTATTTGACTTTAATAGGTAGAATTAATAGACTTGATTAAAAATATAAGATTTAATTGAATTTAGATGTAGACTCACGATTCTATTAGGAGTTTATATGAAAATGATTTTATGCCTAAGTTAACTTATAAAGGCATCCTAAAACTATAAACTTGTAGAATTATATTAGTAGAATTATGATTTTAACAACTATGATAGAAAGAAAATCTCATGTAGGTCTCTAGTTTAGGCATTGACCATAAGGGCTTTTAGATTGGAAATTTGGGTAATTCAACTTACACCACTTCCATCTATTCCTAATTATCACATAAGTTTAATTTGGTCTCTTACAACCTTTACATGTTTCAACCAATATAGGGATGTCTCTTCAAATCTCGCTTATTGTTACATTTTTCTTATCTAATCCTTAGTGTAATACTAATACTCAAGAATCATACTATTCATTCTTCTAAAAATTCATTTGTTTACACATCCAAAACTTCCACGTACAAGAAACTCTTCATACAAACATGAGTTGATTTGATGTCAGCATGAATTTGACTCTTGACATACCTAAGATGTAAGAAGAACAGACTATGATTTTTATTGTAGATAGGGTGGCAAAATGACATACCTTATATAGAATTACGAGACTATGAGCTTTGCTTAATGCTAGCCTTTTCTTATAGAAAATCATGTAGCTTTATGGAATTCCTCATAGTATCATTTCCTAAAGGAGGCTTGTCATGCCCTAAAGGGGGGCTTGGAAGTTTCCACTAAAAATTATCATGGCACATGTGCACCCATTACACAATAATCATCTTACAAGCTAGAGATCGTAAGACTTTAAATAATTAATTACATTTACGACTAATCATAGTACATAAAGTTACATAATAAGATATAACTATGGATTTCGTACCCTACGGTCAATCATGATCACAGAGAATTGATATCCCCTACCAACCAGTAAAATGGAATACAATTCTAAATTTCACAAATTCAATTTTTACATAAATAGGGGTCCTAAAATTTCATCTAAATAATCTATCCTTCACAATTCTTACTTTACTGTTCTTATCTTCCAAAACTCCCGACACTTCACATCTTATCCCATCCCAAGCTTCGTAATCTCTACCTGTAAAGGGGTCTATGGTGTGGTGAGCACACTATGGCTCAGTGAATGGAAGGGTAATACTTTCAATGCTACACAAGCACCAGCAATTTCAAATCGAGTTATCAAATCATATGCTATGCATGAACTACCATATGAATGCAACATCTCACGCGGTCTTCTAGTAATTGATGTGAAATCTAGGGTTTACTCCCCCCTTGGACCTTGGGTTAGGGATTCCGAAGCCACCATCAGTACCCGAGTCTTGCACACAATTTAATTACTCTTATCACTTTATATATATTTGTGTCTTAGCTTTAATGATCTAGGCTCAGTTGCTTCAATACACCAAGCATTACACCCTCAAGAGACAGGTTGAACTCGAAACCGTCAAGGTGCGACAATCTCCTAATCACTTAGTTTACACTTGGTGGAACAGCGATCTCTGATCACTTCCAGTGCGTCTTGTAGTAGTGATGGCTTTCAATCTCATGCAATGTCTCGTGTAAATGCATGTCAAATTTCAATCGAGTCCACTTCTTTAATTAATTGATTCAGGGTGATCAAATAATATACAATCGTAATCAATTCCCATTCAAGGCAATAAGGTACACTACCAAGCATTTAAAGATTACCACTCCAAGAACAATCAATAGGAACCCATTGAAGTCCCATAAACAAATCCAGCTATACACAAGATTTTAGTTAACTTGATACCTCTATTCTATTGACTTAAACGTTGAATCAATCACTAGGGATTGATTTACGATTATCATTTCATGACACCTCTGTGTCATTTCACCCCTCGAGGGCTTAGTTTTTTGCATTCCCAAATGTCACTTAAGGTAGCCACATGTGTATATGTCCCTTCCTAATTCTCAAGTATCATATATATATGATAACAGTATATACATATTTATAGGTTTAAAGCTTGTTCTTAACCAAAGGATGATCTGTTAAATGTTTTTTCCTCATGTACTCAAGAGAAGCAAGAGGATATAACTATTTCATTGAAAATAAGGGTTTTCATCTATAATTTGTATAATTATATGCATAAATGCATTCTATAAATATAATAGGAAAGTAATGTTGTCTAAGCATATATACATATCCAGAAGTAGATTCTGATATGTGTATATAATGATATACATATAATCTATTCCAGTTATGCATACCTATTCGGTAGCTATAAGGGGAAAAGTTAGGTTTATATATTTTGGTTTAATTTGAAGAAAATAATTTTGAATCATGGTATTAGGCCTGTAGTAATAGCACTGGCAAGATGGTGTGAAGTGCTATTATTAAGATAGTGATATCTAACCCTCAGTCCGTTCTATCTTCTACAACATTAAAACAGTATTCCTCTATAACTTATCTAACTACCAATTTCTTCGTAACTTCTTTTCTAAACTCCTTTAACCCCACTATATAAAAATTAATAAAATCACATCTAATTGCAACTACAACCAAGCAAGTGAATTCACATATATAGCATATTAACACATAACACAACATTGTAGCATATCATTAAGTTTCCCACTCACCTATTTATGGTCATCATAATCCTAATCGTCATTAAGTGATCCCGATGTGTGGTCTCTTCACCGAAAATAGTATCGAAGGATTGGCTACAGCGACTACACAATTTCCGTTGGATTTTTCAATTTCCCATTAACTCCCATCCCATGCCTTTTTCCACACTCACATTCACAATCGTTTTACCGATGGCACATCGCATTTCCCGAGGTTGCCTTTTACAACTTAAACACTTAATCAAGCTACTAGAGCCACTGCTACCACATCAGTGGCACCTCCTTTTTCCCATTTACTTTTGCACACAGTCACACTCACCTCCTTCACGCAATTCCCTCTTCCTCCTCGATTTCACCTTTCCATTCTTGCTTCTCTCCTTTGTTAACGTCTCCACCTACAGGGTCTCCCATCCTTTCTACTGGTTTTCATCCTCACTTACGCTTCCATCACCATACATAAATTAACCACTCTTTATACACATATATACCCACCTCCATCATAATAACGTCATATTCATACATACATGCAAGCTTCACCTACGTACATACACAAGATCAATACCTCCTTGCCTTTATTTTTCCGACTCTTCTTCTCCTTTCCTCACCCTTTTTCGGTCTTCAATTCTCACTTTCTCCTTCTTTCAACTTTCCTTTTTCCCTTTTCCTTATTCTCTTCTCCCCTTTTGACTCCCTTACCATAACTTTCCCCTTATTTCCTTGCCAAGCTCCCTTCAACCCCTCGGACTTCTCCAATTTCCCACCTCTTCTTCTCATTCCTCTTCACTCTTCTCTAGCTCACACTTATGCATGTGTATATTTCAAATCTTCCCTTCTAATCCTCTATGTTTTTCCTCCTTTCTAGACATCTTCCATTTTCCTTTTCTTCTCCTTCATTTCCCAACCCAATTCTTTTCCCTTTTTCTACTTCTTATCTCCTAGACACCGAACCTCACATACACACCATACACACACACACACCACGCACCCACATCAGCACATTCCTACCAAGCACATACACACACCAACACACTCCTTTCCATACACATACACATTTCGCATACACCATGTACACACCTACACATACATACACACAATCATACTATATACATAATTACACGCATACACAGCTGCACTTTGCAATCCTCTTTTCTCCTCATGTCACATGCACACACACACATACCACTAGCTCATACATATACACATACTCCGCACACGCCTCACACCACCAACACTCACATACACACATACTCCGCATACACCATACACTACCGACACACACATACTCTACATACACCATGCACCACTAGCACATACATACACACGCTCACATACACACTACACACACCTACTCATACACATACACACATATACCTGCACACACCACACACCACCAGCACCTACATATACCTATACGCCATATACACCACACACCACCGACATGCACATACACACATATATCTTGCTCCTTCTCCCCTTTCCCCCTTTCTTTCCTCCTCCGAAACACTACTGCTATGGTTGTTGACGACCACTGTTGTTGTGGTCGTGGTTATCGCTGTTGCTACGATTGCTATTGCCACTGTTGTTGTAGTCATGATTGTGGTTACTACCATCCTCCCTCACATACATACCCACATTATGCAAAACACTAACCACATGATCGAAGTAGCCACTATGACCTAAATGGCGCAAAGCTCATGTCCTCAAGTCCTCGTTGTTTGATCAAATCAACCACCGCTTCTTTAGATTTCAAGCATATAAGAGATCGAGCGAGAGAGAGGGACGGGGTCTATTTACAAATCTAGAGCAAGTCACAAGTCGGAAACCACCCTTCTTTGCTCTCTAATTTGATTGAAGCATTCCAACTCGTTCCCAATGGTGTTCTCTACAACCCCTTCAAAAATCCATTTGAAATCACGCACTCGCGCTTGCCTTCTCGTTGGCTAAGGAAAACAAGAAAGGGAAATGGAAGGGAAGGGAATGGTGTAGGGGTCTGGTCGGGAACAAAAAGAAGGAAGGGAAGATTAGAGAGAGAGGACGTTTGTAGCTGTTTGCTTTAAGATAGGTAGATGAAAAGAAAAAGAAGGAAGAAAAGGAGTGAAGAAGCAGAGGATGAGGATAGGATGGAGGGGATATGACTGGAGGAAGAAGAAGAAGAAGAAGAAGAAGAAGAAGGAGAAGAAAAAGAAAAGGAAGAAAGAAGAAATGAAGGATGAGGGAACAGCGAGGGGTAGACGACGTGACCAAGCGACTGATCTAGACTTACTGTTGTTGTTGCCGTTGTGTCCAGAAGAAAAGGCTGGATGGATAAGATGTTGCAGCAGATTTTAAATTTATTATTATAATTTTTTATTACAGTTATGGATATATATTATATTATATTATAATTATTTTGATTTTTAATATTACACACGCATATAGTGATGTCTTTAAATTTTATATTTTTAGCAATTTATTACGAACATCTAAGCTAATTTGATTATTCTGGGCATCACCATTCACTCGAAATTTTCATTTAAATTTCCTAAATCTATAGTTTCAATTAATTTCCTTATTTAACCCAATATCATTTGAAATTTATGCTTTAGGGAATTTATTCTTTTAATTTAAATTACGCGAACTGAAGTTAGGGCTTTCAATTATTTTTATTTATTTGTTCATATACCTATATACGAATATTTTTCAATTACTTCGCTTCCTAAATTTATTTAGTAATATATTTCATAAAATTTAAAATGCTACATTTGTTATCTTTCTTCTTTGCAGTGGTTGTTCTTTTCAATTGTTCTATTTTTAAAACCTATTATTATCGTAAATTATTAAAATAATGTTCATGCATCCCGATGTTTGAATTTTTGTCGTAAATTTCTCAAAGTTTTTAATACAACGAGGTTGTCATTCTCGCTGTCCCGACTTAAACGTATTTTTCATTTTGCTTATTTTCTGTAAATTTTCATATAGTCTTTTCAAAATTTTGGGACATCACAAAGCCAAGTTATTTATCTCCTTTTAGAAGATTTTATGGTGGAATGGGCTACAAAATTTTTCTTTAGGTTTGCTTGCTAACTACAAAAAGATGCTTAGGCAAAATTGGTGAATAGGACATCAAGAGTTTTACTTCAAGCTACAGTGGTAAGAAACCTCAAATATTGGGATTACTATTTGCCTCACATGGAGTTTACCTACAACTAATCAATCCATACTTCCATTTAGAAGAATTTATTTAAACTAATTTATTACTACAACTTGACTACTCCCATGGACTTAACTTCCATTTCCAACTACATAAGATGATAGCCAAAGCAAAAGAGACAAAGTACAATAAGTTTAAAGAACTCGTCATTGAGTATTAGAACATCTATAGAGACTAATAGCTAAGTACCAAGCATAAGGCCGTCAAGGTAGAAGATGGGTCATCTTTTGACTAGGAGACTTAGTATAATAACTAGATTCATAAAGCAAATACTTTATTTTTTATGTGCCTAAAACTAAGTTTAAGCACATGTAAAACCAATTTGAAAGACAATTAGACAATATCAATCAAACTAGCTTCCAATCACATGAACAATGGCATCAAATCTCAATGTTTATAACCAATCCCTCACCACCACTTGATCAAGATTGAAATGAACCAAATATGTTCAGCTTTGATACCAAAAGATGATGTGCCTAAAACCAAGATTAAGCACATGCAAAACCAATTTGAAAGACAATTAAACAATGTCAATCAAACTAGTTCAACAATTGCATAATTCCTCAATATTTATGAACCAATTCTTAAACAATGGTGTGATCAATCTTAATTCTAAGTATGATGATGCTCTGATACCAAATAATGATGTGCCTAAAAGAGGGGTTAAGCACATGTAATTGAACAAATTATAAACCTCAATGCACTTGTTCAATCTCAGTTCAAACCTCCAATAATTTGCATGAACCCTAATGGAGAGCAATGAAATCCGAATGCTCAAAATTACAAGTAACAATTCCACAATGATAAATTCTTCCAAAACAACAATGATCACAAATAAATCCACGTGAATTACACACAAAAATAGCAAGAACCAATTCCATGATCCACTTTCCCAACAAAGTGATCTACAGTTCAAAATGATGCTAAATTGAAGGTTAAAACTCAAAGGCTAAAACCAATCAATTGAAGCAACAAGAATTTGATTACAAATGCAATAAAAATTCGGTCAATACACTTCCAAATCAACCCTAAATACTACTCACTAGAGAAGAAAGGAAATTGCAACAAGGTGAATTTGATATTACTCACAAATTAGCCTTAAAGCCACTCGCCACAACCTCAAATTGGGATTTGAAATTGATAAGAGCAATTTGAATTAGGAAAACCCTAACCCTCACACGTAAAGTGTTTGTTCTTTTCTGAAAAATTTAGCTACCTCCCTCAAAACCTTACTTAAGCAAGTATTTATACTTGTTCCCTTTAGGGTTAAAAAGTCCACAAAATTACAACTATGTCACTTTTAGGGTGGCCAGTCCTAAAACTCAATTACAACCAAATAAAAAGTGTCCCAAAACCTTACACATAAATAGTCCAAAAAAATAATTACAAATAAAAATAGTCTTCATCATGCTTAGCTCTTCCATAGGATTCGTCGGCCCAGCTCATCACTGGTTCAGGTCAGTTTATGGATAACCCATAAGCTGAGTCTTAGTGAGTTTGTCCATCACCCTGTAAAGCATGATAAGTGTGCCTGTTGGAATATACAATACATGAATAAGAGAAAAGAGGTTAGTAAACAAATAATTCTGGGGTCGATGTGCTCAAAATGGGCCCTCATCGCCATGATTTGAAATCCTTTGGCTCTTGCCCTAATGATAGGTATTGATGGATTTTGATTCCTATCATCTCCTCGGGCCTCAAAAAGATCTGCCCTCAAATCTGACAGATCAAATGCAGTAGAGACTATGTTTCCTCCTAGCAAGCTACCTAAAGAAGTATCACTGTAGAATCCCAATATCTGAAATACCATAGGGGGTGATTATTTTCTCTCCTCCATTTCTAGGATGTATCTTATCTGCAACATAAATGACCCATTATCCACTGAGGTCTCCCCTATCTCAACCTATTCCACTGATATTGTTTCCTCCTTTTCTAACTCATCTATATGGCACCGACCCTCATGGCCCTCTAATTGTTGGTCCGACTGCTCACAGCCCTCTAAAACCTCTAAAGGTGGACACAACTATCTCTGAACAATCTGGCTTTCTAATGATGGGTTCATCTGACTCTAACCCTTAGAATTCTCTAATGGTTCACTCAATTGCTCATAAGCCTCTAGTACCTTTGAAGATGAACACAACTGCCCCTAAACAGTTTGGTCCTTTGGTAGTCTACTCATCTAACTATGATCATCAGGATCCTCTAAAGGTTGGCACGTCTGTGTTTGACAAATTTTGTGCTCTAAGGGTTGGTTCGTGTCACTAGAAACCTTAGGAGCCTCTAAAGATTTGATCATGTGGCTATAATCCTCAAGAATCTGTGATGGTTGTCTTATCTATCTTTGCATCTTCTGGACCTCTGATGGTGACATAGGGTTCAATACTATACATTTACCATCCTGTTGGAACATATAAATATTTCTACACCCATCATGTAATACTATCCTATCATACAGCCATAGCCTACCAAGCAATATATGGGATGTACACATAGGAATAATATCACATTTAAGTTCATCACATTACTTGTCCCTTATACTGAAAGGTACCCTAGCTCTTTGGGTCACATGCAAACTCCCCTTATCACTAAGCCAATGCAATTTATACGGTTCATGACGTGGAGTAGTGGCAAGTTTTAGTTTCGATACTAATGATGCTGCAACCACATTGGTACAACTACCTCTATCAACTATAAGGACACATAAATTTCCCTGTAACCTACAAGAAGTATGGAACAAATTTTCCCTTTGTTCATCATCCTTAGTAGGAAAAGTAGTCAATGTCCAGCGCAATATATTAGTATAATGAAACATTTCACTAGACATGATTGTGTTCAAACCCAACAACACAATAATTATCCTTACACTTCCATGGTTCAAGTACACACCCAGACACAAATAAAGTATACTCAACTTTTTTCAAGTAGATAGAATTAAATTCAACTACAAGTGTTTAAGTAATTAGTTCAATTACTTTCACACTTTAATGACTTGTTAAAATTTCAAATTCTACTACTCACTTTCCTTTTTATTTTCTTAGCTTCACACTAATTAATTTCACAAAATGCAGCACCTCAACATATATAAAAATATAAAACTTCACAACTACACTTCTCCTCTTTTACTCACGGTTCCACACCAATAACGCCTCCAACAACAATTGTCTATACTACACACACCAAAACCCATGCCAAATGTACACACCCTTTACTAAGTTTACAAAAATAAAACACTACACACAATCCTCCTCATGCTACGGTACACTCCCCACTTCCACAAACTATAACAAACCGCAACATCAATACAAAAAAGGCAGCTCAACTTTCAAATTAAAAAATGGAGTTCAATAAGTGCATAAGTCCACAAATGGTAAGAGGCTTTTTTCAAATTCAAATGACACACAATTAACTATGATTTAATGTGTGTTTTGAAATTTCAAATTGACTTCTTAATGTACACTTTCAATTCTTATTTCAAATCTAAAAATTACAATTGTAATTCCTCTACCTTTTTCGAAAATATACACTACATAATTCCACTTCACAATTGAAACACTACTCTTCCCTTTCACGGTTTACTATTCATGCACTACACATTTACAACCATGAGCAAGGATTTCAAGAGTGTACACTTCTCCAAGTGATCATCCACTAATCAACATGACAATAAAATTCAACAATTACAACAATAATATGCAAGTTCACGCCAACAACTTGTATGGTTCAAAATGCTACAACAACCAACCCTAACTTCCAAATTTAATTTGCAACCATTCCATTCTCACAAACTCAAGCTCTGATAGCAAAAGATGATGTTCCTAAAACTAAGTTTAAGCACATGCAAAACCAATTTGAAAAACAATTAGATAATGTCAATCAAACTAGCTTCTAATCACATGAACAATGGTGTCAAATCTCAATGTTTATAACCAATTCCACTCCACCACGTGATCAAGATTGAAATGAACAAATATGTTCAGCTCCAATACCAAAAGATGATATGCCTAAAACCAAGATTAAGCACATGCAAAACCAATTTGAAAGACAATCAGACAATGTCAATCAAATTAGTTCAACAATTGCATAATTCCTCAATATTTATGAACCAATTCTTAAACAATGGTGTGATCAATCTTAATTCCAAGTATGATGATGCTTTGATACCAAATAATGATGTGCCTAAAATAGGGTTTAAGCACATGCAATTGGAACAAATTATAAACCTCAATGCACTTCTTCAATCTCGGTTCAAACCTCCAATAATTTGCATGAACCCTAATGGAGAACAATGAAATCCGAATGCTCTAAATTGCAAGTAGCAATTCCACAATGATAAATTCTTCCAAAACAACAATGATCACAAATAAATCCATGTGAATTACAACAAAAAAAGCAAGAACCAATTATGTGATCCACTTTTCCAACAAAGTGATCCACGATTCAAAATGATGCTAAATTGAAGGTTAAAACTCAAAGGCTAAAACCAATCAATTGAAGCAACAAGAATTTAGTTACAAATGCAATCAAAATTTGGTTAATACACTTCCAAATCAACCCTAGTGATGTGCCTAATTCCAAGCTTAAGCACAATAAAAAGAATCAAGTAAAACTCCTCAATTCACACACACAAAAACCGGTTCACTTGACTAGGTAAATGCGGAAATCTTAAGGCAATGGAATGAAATCCAAAGAGCTCCAATTGCTATTATCAATCCAAACAAGTAATCTTCATCAAATAATAACAATTATAATTGAAACCCACGTGAATCAAATCAAGAAAACAAAAGGGTCAAACCGCAAATTCCAATCCCTTCCTTCAACTATCCAATTCACGTCACAATGAAGAGAATGATATCATATATCAACACAATCAATCCTATAACAAGCTATTGATCACGAATTGCAAATTAAAACAAGTCCAAGAACATCCAAATCAACCTAGATATGACGCACTAGTGATGAAATGGAAAACAACAATAAGGAACCGATATTACTCACGATTTCTCCTTGTTGCACTCGCCACAATTTCAACTTCTTGGGATTGAAATTGATAAGAGAATTTGGAATTAAGAAAACCCTAAGCCCTCTCACGAAATGTGAAGTGTTTGTTCTGCAAATAAGCCTCTTCAAACCCTCTCTTAAGCAAGTATTTATAATTGCTACTCCTAGAGTTAAAAAGTGCTCAAAATTACAAGTTTGCCACTTTTAAGGTGGCTATCCCTAAATGAAAATTACAAGGAAATAAAAGTGTCCCAAAACCAAAATACAACCAAAATAGTTCAATAAACATTTACAAGATACAAAATAGCATAAGTCTTCATGATCCAATGCCTCAGAATAGAGAACAATCGTAGCGGGTCTTTGATTGTTATCCTGAAAAATGTTCGGTGTCCAACTAAAGTTGTAGGAAATTTTAGCATCCCATGGAGAATTATAATTGTACCTGTAAGATTATTCTCAAATTTTATTAGAAATAAAGACATAAGGTAAAATATAAGCAATTTGGATAATCATCCAAATTGGGTTCTGAAGGGGTTGGTAGTGTTAGAAATTTTCCCATCATCTCTTCGGGCTTCTGAAAGATTTGCCCTCAAATCTAGAGGATCAGTTGTGGAACTGAACCCTAATATCTTTGTTGTCCTGCTCTTCCGGCTAACCATGGTAGTGGATGGATTCCTGATCTATTTTTGAAAACCCTGGACCTTAGATGGAGTCATCGGTAATAGAACTATGCGTGACTCGCCCATGCTGAACATGTAGGTATTTTCAAACCCATCATGTATCACCCGTCGATCATACAACCAAGGCCGACCCAATAGCAAATGGAATGCATGCATAGGAACTATATCACAAAGGATCTCATCACGATAGTTCTGCCCGACACTCACAGGAACCTTTGCCTTAAGGGTAACATGCATACTACCTCTATTATCCGGCCAATGCAAATGATAAGGACTAGGATGTCGTATAGTAGACAGTTGTAATTTGTCTACCAGTGCAGCAGATATAACATTCGTGCAACTACCACTATCGATGATGAGTAGACAAAGGTTACCTATGATTCTGCAAGAGGTATGAAATATGTTCTCCCTCTGAATATCACTGGTATCAGGAGATGTGGACAAAATCCTGTGTAACACATTAAGGGGTAGATATTTCCCTCCAGTATGCTCCTCAGGCGCATTTGCATTCTGATCGTCATAATATTCCTACAGTGTTGTAGGTAGGTCTATAGGCTCAATCTAACCATGATCATCCTCAGTATCCTCTCCAGTGTCTTCCATAACAGTCATCACCCTCTTATTTGGACACTGTGCAACCATATGCCCAAATCCCATGCATTTAAAACATTTTATCTAGCGCGCTTTCCCACTAGTAGATCCGGGAACAGTTTGCCTCGTTTTTGGTACCATGACCTCTTTAGCCTTCCCAGTGGGTAAGTTTTCTCTTATAATGGTTGGGGTAGTAGTGTCCACTGCTTTGACACCCTCACCTACCTCCTTTGTTCCTCCCGATCGACTGTCAGCTGAGATGGGTCTATTAACAGTATTAGGTCTACTGCTTGGAGCCCTAAAGAAGTTAGACCTCCTTTGTCTCTCTACTTTTAAGGCGAACTGAATTGCCTCATCAAGTGTAGTATAGCGCTGCAGCTCGACAATACACGCTATCTCATATTTTAGACCTGAGACAAATCGCGCTATAGTTTGTTCTGGAGGCTCAACAGACCCACACCTAATCATAAGGGTCTCAAATTCTTGCACATAATCATCCACTGTTTTGCCCCCCTGCTTCAAGGCTTGCAGTCGCATAAACAGCTCCTGTTTGTAGTGCTCAGGAATGAACCTTTTCCTTAGCAACCTGTTCATGTCCCTCCAGGTCTGAACCTCTACCTCTCCATCCCGACGCCTGTTGATGATCAGATTCTTCCACCAAAGTGTAGCATACCCCACAAATTCAACAGCAGCCAATCTAACCCTGGTACTGTCGTCGATCTCATAACATTCGAAGAGACCTTCGACCTTATCCTCTCAGTCTAAGTATTCATCTGCTGACCCCTTACCATCATAGGATGGCATTTGTAGTTTCACATACTCCAAACCCCGAGGTGGCCTGAAATCCCTATTCTGATTTAGGTTTACCCCAAAATTGTCATCCCTTTCTTCCATGTTTGGAAGATGCTCCTCACCCATCCTTCTATTTAAATTCCCATCTCCCACTACTCTGTTTTGATGAAGGTTTTTTGGAGCTACTCTGTTTTACCACTGGTGGTTGTGGTAATGTCATCCTATCAATCCTAGTTGCTAGAGTAGCAACTATAGTAGTAAGATCCTGTAGCTGTTCCTCTAAGGTCCTCCTACCTGCAACATTATGACCCTGACCTCCACCAAACCGACTATTGGCTTCATCACTCATTCCTCCATTCACGCTATTATTCAACATGTTTGTTGGATGCGATCTATTTGAAGTACTAGTGTAATCTCTAATAATTGTAGCACACTCACTTCACTTCACCACGTCACAAAACTAATTCACACCGCCACTTACACACTACACACACAACACACTAAATCCACACAACAATAATATGTTGCAATCCTTCACTTCCACGGTAGCAACAAACACAATGGAACTAACTAAAGATACTCCTCAAAATGGCAAGCAATTAATTCCAACAAGTTAATGTGCAATCAAGGTGATTAATACACAGTAACTCTATAGCTTAATGGTTGATTTGAATTAAAATTAGTTTCCTAATCCTCCACGCCACTTGAAGAAATCTGCTAAGGAAATGACTCTTCCAATTCCGCAATAATGAAGAAACAATATGCACTAATTAACAATGCTACAACAAGAAATTCCTCTCCTTCCTCATGTAAACAACACACGGTAAGGATAAAGACAATAACCAAATTTTCCTTTCAAATCAGAAGCTTCATCTATCCTCTTCAACAATGATCAATCACGTAAAGATCAAGGTGATAACAAAAAAAAATTCAATTGTTCCGAACTTCGACTTTCCTACAATTCGGTTCACAATGGTAAGACAAAAACTTTCAATTCCCAAACTTCAATCGACAAACCCCTTCTCACAAACCTTCAAGCTCTGATACCAAAAAGATGATGTGCCTAATTCCAAGCTTAAGCATAATCAAAAGAATAAAGGAAAACTCCTCAATTCATACACACAAAAATCGGTTCACTTGACTAGGTAAATGCGGAAATCCTAAGGCAATGGAATGAAATCCAAAGAGCTCCAATTGCTATTATCAATCCAAACAAGTAATCTTCATCAAATAATAACAATTATAATTGAAACCCACGTGAATCAAATCAAGAAAACAAAAGAGTCAAACCGCAAATTCCAATCCCTTCCTTCAACTATCCAATTCACGTCACAATGAAGAGAATGATATCATATATCAACACAATCAATCCTATAACAAGCTATTGATCACGAATTTCAAATTAAAACAAGTCCAAGAACGTCTAAATCAACCTAGATATGATGCACTAGTGATGAAATGGAAAAACAATAATAAGGAACCGATATTACTCACGATTTCTCCTTATTGCACTCGCCATAATTTCAACTTCTTGGGATTGAAATTGATAAGAGAATTTGGAATTAGGAAAACCCTAAGCCCTCTCACGAAATGTGAAGTGTTTGTTCTGCAAAATAAGCCTCTTCAAGCCCTCTCTTAAGCAAGTATTTATACTTGCTACTCCTAGGGTTAAAAAGTGCTCAAAATTACAAGTTTGCCACTTTTAAGGTGGCTATCCCTAAATGAAAATTACCAGGAAATAAAAGTGTCCCAAAACCAAAATACAACCAAAATAGTTCAATAAACACTTACAAGATACAAAATAACATAAGTCTTCATGATCCAATGCCTTAGAATAGAGAACAATCGCAGCGGGTCTTTGATTGTTATCTTGAAAAATGTTCGGTGTCTAACTGAAGTTGTAGGACATTTTGGCATCCCATGGAGAATTATAATTGTACCTGTAAGATTATTCTCAAATTTTATTAGAAATAAAGACATAAGGTAAAATATAAGCAATTTGGATAATCATCCAAATTGGGTTCTGAAGGGGTTGGCAGTGTTAGAAATTTTCCCATCACCTAGATACTACTCACTAGAGAAGAAAGGAAATTGCAACAAGGTAAATTTGATATTACTCACAAATTAGCTAATATGATGTGCTCAAAACCAAGTTCAAGCACATGCAAAACCAATTTGAAAGACAATTAAACAATGTCAATCAAACTAGTCTCAATCATATGAACAATGGCGTCAAATCCTCAAAGTTTATGACCAATTCTTCAACTAAGATGTGAATCAATAATGAATCCAAGTGTGATGATGCTCTAATACCAAAAATATGATGTGCCTAACCACTCTTAAAAGCACATCCAAAAGACTTAAGAAAAGATATCTCAAGTCTAGGCAAAATCGGATCCAAAAATGGCACTTTTCAAATGAACCCTAATGTTGAAATGATGAAATTCAATTCTACTAATGATATAATCTGAATACCACAATGGAAATGGTTTCTAATAACACTCTAATATCAAATAATCCACGCAAATGAAGCCTCAATTTGACAAAGAAAAACCGTAATAAAACAATCCCTTTCCAATGGTGAAATTCACGTTTTCAAGGAAACTTTTAAAGATGAATTGGATCAATATGATAATTCCTTCAAATAATCACAAGCATTCATGTACAATAAGATGTTAATCTGACCAAGAACTATCTCTAATCAACCCTAGATACAACACACTAGAGAAGAAAAGAAATCACAACAAAATGAAATTGATATAACTCACAATTTCAAGATGTTGCACTCGCCACAATTTCAAGTCTTGGAATTAAAATTGATAAGAGTTGGAACCAAGGTTTGAACCCTAATTCACACGTGAAAAGAGGTGTATATTCTGCAAAAATAATCCTCCTCAAACCTTCTCTTAAGCAAGTATTTATACTTGCTACTCCTAGGGTTAAAAAGTGCTCAAAATTACAAGTTTGCCACTTTTAAAGTGACTAACCCTAAATGAAAGTTACAAAGAAATAAAAGTGTCCCAAAACCAAAATACAACCAAAATAGTTCAATAAACATTTACAAGATACAAAATAACATAAATCTTCATGATCCAATGCCTCAGAATAGAGAACAATCGTAGCGGGCCTTTGATTGTTATCTAGAAAAATGTTTTGTGTCTAACTGAAGTTGTAGGACATTTTGGCATCCCATGGAGATATATAATTGTACCTGTAAGATTATTCTCAAAGTTTATTAGAAACAAAGACATAAGATAAAAGATGAGCAATCTGGTCAATCATCCAGATTGGGTTCCGAAAAGGTTGACAGTGCCAGAATTTTTCCCATCATAATAGGAATCAAAATCCAAAAAAACCTATCATTAGGGCAAGAACCAAAGGATTTGAAATCTTGGCAATGAGGGCCCATTTTGATCAAATCGACTCAGGAATTATTTCTCTACTAACCTCTTTTCTCTTATTCATATATTGTATATTCCAATAGGCATACTTATCATGCTTTATAGGGCGATGGACAAACTCACTTAAACTCAGCTTGTGGGTTATCCATAGACCGACTTAAACCGACGATGAGTTGAGCCAACAAATCCTATTGAAGAATTAGCATGTTGAAGACTATTTTTACTTGTAATTTTTTTTCTTTGAACTATTTATGATGTAAGTTTTTAGGACACTTTTCATTTGCTTGTAATTATGTTTTTAGGACCGGCCACCCTAAAAGTGGCATAGTTGTAATTTTGTGAACTTTTTAAGCCTAAAGGGGGCAAGTATAAATACTTGCTTAAGTAAGGTTTTTAGGAGAGAATTTTTCAAAATAGACTTCACATATTACGTGAGAGGGTTAGGGTTTCTTCCTAATTCATTTGCTCTTATCAATCTCAATACCAAGAATTGGAATTATGGCGAGTGCAACAAGGAGAAATTGTGAGTAATATCAATTCCTTTTTTAATACGATTCCAAGAGCTAAGATACGAGCACCAAAGAAATCAAAGTCAATCCGAGCTATAGGTAGCAGTACATGGTCCAAAAAGGGAGGAAATAAGCGTCGAGAGGCCACAAGGCGAAGTTCGTCCAGCCTTAAGCCGGCTTTGAATGAAGGCCGACCAAATTAACTTCAAGGCCGCTGGCCTTGAATGAAGGCCAGCCAAATTAACTTCAAGGCCGCCGGCCTTGAATGGCCTCGCACAATAATCATTAATATGTCCTTAGGTTACTTTTAAGCATAATATAAATAGTCTTCTTTAGGGAATTCGAACAGAATGTTATTTTGTTGAAAGAAAAAAAAACTTTTGAGTGTGTGAATCCTCTTTGGAGAGTTCTTGAATATTGAGAATTTGATTTCCCTTTATTCTAATTGTTCTTATCAGATTCTTGGTCCCTATAGAATTTGTGGCAAACATTGTTATTGAATTCTTGGAATTCTTTAACTTTAGTGATTGATTTATAGAACGTGGTCTCTATCGTTCTATGATTTAATTGCGAACCAGTTTAATTTTATCAATCTTGGTATCTATAGATTGGTAATTTTATCCATATCCTTTGTTTTTATTCGTTAGTACCAAATATAGAAAAACCCTAAAATTAGCCAGAAGAATTTGTATCATTTGGTATTAGAGCGAAAGTTAGTGGATTTGTGAATCGACGCGGGTTAAATCGATAAGGCTATTGAATCTCAACTCAATTGTAGTTTTAATTCAATACTGCCATTAGTTGGAAAATTTAGGAATTTATTTTGATAAGTATTGCTATAAATTCAATTGTTGGGTGTTGAATTGGTGTTTTGGGTTGTTGGTGAAAATTGGGGTTTTTGTGAATATCTATTGCTGAAATTTTGAGTGGTAGAGATGTCGTCGCATGGAAGTATTAATAACACTAATAACAACAACAATGGGAATAATGCTAATAATGGGGGTGAGGTTATGACTAGGGCAGAGTTCAATCAACTCAAGAAAATATTAGATTGATTATGGAGAGATTGGAGGTTAGGGATAGAAGAAGCCATAGTGGTGTAGGAATTAGGAGGAGACATTCTAGTGATGAATTCGATGCCCGTAGTGAAAGGAGTAGAAGAGGAAACAATGATGATAGGCGTTAGGGGATTGAAAACATAAAGCTAAAAATTCCACCTTTCATTGGTAGTAGTAAACTAGAGGAATTCCTAGACTGGGTGCTACGGGTTGAGAAGGTGTTTGACTACTATGAGTGGGATGAGCACATGAAGGTGAAGATGGCGTCTCTAGCATTCTCTGAATATGCTAGTCTGTGGTGGGATAAACTACAAACTGAGAGATGTAGGGCGAATGAGGAGAAAGTTCATTCATGGGCTTTGATGAAAAGATTGATGAGATGCAGATTTGTGCCAGATTACTATAAACAAGAGATGCTGATGGAGTTGCAATCCTTGAGGCAGGTAAGAAAAGCATGGAAGAGTATGTAAAGGAGTTTGAGACACTAAATGGCAAGGTGTGATATTAAGGAATCATCAGATGAATCTATAGCTCATTTCATCAATGGGTTGAAGATGGACATTGCCAGTATAGTGGAACTCCAGCATTATCATACTCTAGAGGATATGATTAAATTAGCCAGTCGGGTTGAGCGGCATCAGCGCAGGTGGGTTCAGAAATCATATCACCACCATAAGTCAGATGATGGTGAGAGGGAGAAGGAAAGGAGGGAAAAAGGAAAGGCAGTCGCTGGTAAGGCTGTTGACCAAACACAGTAAAAGAAGAGCAAAGATATAAAATGTTTTAAGTGTTTAGGACTTGGCCATATTTCTTCTCAATGTCCTAATAAAAGGGTTATGGTCATAAAGGGTGACAAAGTCGAGAGTGAGGAAGAAGAGCAGAAGGGTACTGAGGCAGAAGAGGAAGATGAAAACATTATAGCGTATCCAGTACAGGGAGACTTGTTAATGGTTAAGCAGGATATAGTTGTTCCTAATCAGAGAGCCAATTTATTTCATATTCAAGGAATGGTGCAAGGGAAGACTTGTTTGATTGTGGCTAACACAGGCAGTTGCACCAATGTTACTTCAGCAAGCTGGGTTGCTAAGTTGGGTTTACAAGTAGAGCAGCATCCAAGACCTTTTGCACTTCATTGGTTGAGTCCATAGGGAACTGTTCATGTACACAAACAAGTTCGTGTTCCATTAATTATTGGTGATTATACTAACGAGATTGTTTGTGATGTAGTTCCCATGAAAGCTACAACACTTGATTCTTAGAAGACCTTGGCAGTACGATCTCAGAGCTAAGTATGATGGATACACCAATGAGTATACCATTCAACAACAGGACAAGGCATACAAGCTTCTTCCTATGAGTCCAATTGAGGTACAACAAACAAGGTTGATTTGCCTTAAGAAGCCTAAGGGAAAGAGGAGTTTGTTTATGTGGTCTAGCAGGATGGACGATACAGATTCGAGGTCGAATCTTTTTCAACATGGAGGGAATGATACGATTCCAACAGCTAAGATACAAGCACCAAAGAAATCAAAGTCAATCCAAGCTATAGGTGGCAGTACGGGGTCCAAAAAGGGAGGAAATAAGTGTCGGAAGGACACAAGGAGAAGTTCGGCCAGCCTTAAGCCAGCCAAATTAACTTCAAGGTCACCGGCCTTGGTGCCGACTTACATGTAGGCTGCCGGCCTTGAATGGCCTCGCACAATTTTCATTAATATTTCCTTAGGTTACTTTTAGGCATGATATAAATAGTCTTCTTTAGGGTATTTTGAACATAATGTTATTTTGTTGAAAGAAAAAAAAAAAACACTTTTGACTGTGTGAATCCTCTTTGGAGAGTTCTTGAATATTGAGAATTTGATTTCCCTTTATTCTAATTGTTCTTATTAGATTCTTGGTCCCTATAGAATTTGTGGTGAACATTGTTATTGAATTCTTGGAATTCTTTAACTTTAGTGATTGATTTATAGAACGTGGTCTCTATCGTTCTATGATTTAATTGCGAACCAATTTAATTTTATCAATCTTAGTATCTATAGATTGGTAATTTTATCTATATCATTTGTTTTTATTTCGTTAGTACCGAATACAGAAAGCCCTAAAATTATTAAAGAATTCATTTTATTGAAGATTTGCAAGGAAGGAATCGTAACATTTGTGTGAAGGAAATCGTATCATTTAGTATCAGAGTAGAGCAATTTGTAACATTTGGTATCAGAGCAGAGCAATTCGTAACATTTTTGTTATGTTTCCTTTTCATCACTAGTGAGTTATATCTGGGGTTGAATTGGATGTTTTCTTTGTTAGATTTGATTACATTTGTAATCAAATTCTTATTTCTTAATTGATTGGTTTTAGCCTTGGTTTTTTAACCTTCAATTTAGCCTTATTTGAACCGTGGATCATTTTGTTTGAGAAGTGGATCACAGAATTGAAACTCGTTTGATGTGCCTAAAAGGGGGAATTCAAGCACAATCAAATTGAAGGGAGAAATGGCTATGAATATCACGCCACAAGAAGGGAAATACCTCAATATTCCAAATGAAATTCCGAAATTGTGATGAATTACAATATATCAAAGGACGATTGCTAGAAGGGAAAACGAAATGGTATTCAAATTCAATTCAAAGGTGCTTTCAAATTTCGAAATTAGAACCCTAATTTCATAAGAACAAAAGTACATAAAATAACTAAATCCTCACCAGATATGACTCACTAGTTTGGAATTAGGATCAACTTGTAATTTGTTGAATAACACACAACAAATTCAAGTCCACTCGCCACAATTTCACACTTGAAATTGATAAGAGCAATATGCTTGCAAGAGGGTACTCTCACGGCACAAAAGGGGTGTTTTTCTCAAAATCCAAAAA
>JBBMOL010001343.1:30000-41718 GCA_037954665.1 Laguncularia racemosa | reverse complement strand
AATATCTACTGGAGGAGCAGCAATGAAGGCGATAATAAATACAGAAGTTGCGGTCAATAAGGTAGGGATCATCAAAACACCAACCATCCAATGTAAAGACGGTTTTCGGTGCTGGTTATCCAGTTACAGAAACGACCCCATAGGCTTTCGCTTTCGCGTCTCTCTAAAATTGCAGTCATGGGAAAATCTTGGTTTATTTAATCATCAGGACTCCCAAGCACACGAATTCTCTATAATAGAAATAAAAAAAAATAGATAATTGAGGGCTTGTTATTCAACAGTATAACATGACTTATATACCCATGTCAACCAATATATTCCTATGCATAGATAGATAGGATCTTATCTATGGGAATTCCATCAGAATTCTTTTAATCTGAGAATGAATAGATTGAGTTAGAAAATAGAATACGGATAGATTATTTAAGATTGCGATATATTAATCATAATGGGTTGCCCGGGACTCGAACCCGGAACTAGTCGGATGGAGTAGATAATTTCCTTATTCTTTTTTTTTTTATAAAAAAAAAAAAAGGTAACAAAAATCCCTCCCCAAACCGTGCTTGCATTTTTCATTGCACACGGCTTTACCTATGTATCCATCTAAAACTCAGTTTCTTGCCTAGAGAAGAAAAATTGAATACTCAGGTAATCAACCCTTACTCTTCCTGCATAAGCATTTCATAATAAAGATGATCTCTTCATCTGATCAGTTAGGAGTAATTTACATTTCCATGATCTGATAGGCAATCATTCATAATTGACTAGATCGTTAATACAAGTAATATCAAAATACCAAATCTTCCACTCTCGCGAAGTAGAATAAGATCTTTGGAAGATCAAAGAAAAAACAACTTCTTCTTCCGTAAGGAATTCTTCCAATAATTCCAAACCTAATCTTTTCAAAAAAACGCGTACACTACTTTTGTGTTTGCGAGCCAAAGTCTTAACACAAGAAAGTCGAAGTATATATTTTATTCGATATAAACTCTTTTTTTTTGAGGATCCACTGTGATAATGAGAAAGATTTCTACATATACGAACAAATCGGTCAATGATATCAGAATCTGACGAATCAGCCCGGGTCGGCTTACTAATGGGATGCCCAAATGCGTTACAAAATTTCGTTTTAAATAATGATCCAATAATAGGCATAATTGGAACTATTGTCTCGAACTTCTTCATAGCATTATCTATTAGAAATGAATTTTCTAATATTTGACTCCGTATCACTGAAGAATTTATTCGCACCCTTGAAAGATAGCCCAAAAAATCAAGAGAATACTTACATAATTGGTTTCTATGGATCCTTTCTGGTTGAGACCACATGTAAAAATGATATTGCCATAAATTAACAAGGTAATATTTCCATTTATTACTCATAAGAGGCGTATCTTTTGAAGCCAAAATGGATTTTCCTTGATATCTAAGATACTGCATGGGAGGATCCTTGAAAACCCATAGGATGTGCTGAAAATCATTATCAAAAAAAACTTTAACAAGATGTTCGATTTTTACATAGAAATAGATTCGTTCAAAAAAGACCCCATAAGATGTTGACCGTAAATGAGAAGAGTGATTACGGAGAAAAAGGAAGATGGATTCGTATTCACATATATGAGAATTATATAGGAACAAGAATAATCTTGGATTACCTTTTGATAAAATGGAAATATGTTTATTTGGAGTAATAAGACTATTCCAATAGTCGTAGAGAAAGAAACGTAATAAATGCAAAGAAGAGGCATCTTGCACCCAGTAGCGAAGACTTTGAACCAAGATTTCCAGATGGGTGGGATAGGGTATTAGTACATTTGACACATAATCTAAATGGGCAATTTTGTCCTCTAAAAAAGGAAATAGTGAATGAAGTGATCGTAAATTATGGGACTTTGCTATTTCTTTCTTTTCTAAGTCTACGTAAAATACTAATCGTAGGGAAAATGGAATTTCCACAATGACTACAAATACCTCTGATAGAATTTTCGAATAAAAATTCTTATTGTGCCAAAAAAGTTGATTTTCACTCGAATCATTAGCCGAAATAATCAAAAAATTCTGTTGATACATTCGATTAATTAATCGTTTCACAATAATTGAACTAGATTTATTGTCATAACCTGCATTTTCAAACAAAACGGATCTATTTAAACCACCATCATGAGCAAGTACATAAATATACTCCCGAAAAATAAGTGGGTATAGGAAATCATGTTGTCGAGATCTATCTAGTTTGAAATATCCTTGAAATTCCTCCATTTCCAATTCAATTTGAACACAAAAAACAAAGAAGGAGGGTATTTTTTTTTATTAGTTATCAAATGATACGTAGTGCGATACAGTTAAAACAAGATATTATAGTAAGAAAAGAATGTATAACTCGGAGACAGGTATACTTATTAACGGACTCTCTATCCTCTTCAATCTAATTAGTTTCTATTTCTTTATTTCTTATAGGATAAGAATATGGATTAGAAATCCTTTATTTTTTCAACCCAATCGCTCTTTTGATTCTGGAAAAAACTATCTTTATCAATATGCTGGTTCTTTTACACATTTATTTTATTTTATGTCCAACCCAGAATGGAAAATAGCTAATAAGTAGGACTTATTAAAAAAAATTGATAATTATCCCTTGATGAAAAACCTTTCCCGTCTCAGGCACTAATATATTTTTAACATGTAATTAGATCGGGTAATCATTCAAATTTAAGAACAGAAGCTCGTTGCTTTTTCTTTCCATATAATTAATTGGCGTCACATGATAGGACTCTATCCATTTATTCAATTGACCCAATTCTGAATTAGAATTAATTGCATTTTCTTTCTTACTAACAATTCAATTCAAATAAGGTTTTGAACCGATCCGGTAAGAATGAAATATTTTCAGAATTCTCTATTGATGCGACATGCTGTTTTTTCCATTCAGTCCTTTCAGGATCAGTCGTGGTCTTACAAACTCTACCGAGGGTCTGAACGAATCTGTTACTTCATACAAATGTATAAAAGATGCTAGCCGCACTTAAAAGCCGAATACTCTACCGTTGAGTTAGCAACCCCAAGAAACAAAACTTCGTACGTCGAAATCCATACGGAAAATAAATACAAGATAAATTTGCACGATGCAATCAATCAAAACATTGAACTACCAAAAAGTCTATCGAATAAAAAATTTCGAATTGATTCGAAATCAAAAAAATAAAAAGAAACAGATTCAGATAAAAATAAATTAAGAAAAGAAATAGAATAAAAAGGAAAATTTTTTATAGTTTTATAGAATGTCTCTTATCACTTATGTTATCCATTTTTTTTTTTTCAATCAAAAAAAACTTTTTTTTTTGTTTTTATCTCACACAAAAACAACTTCTTATATCATAAGAAATATAAATTCTAACAAATAGAAATATAACGAAGACATATAAATTTGATTAAGTGAATTTCAAGGTCAAGTCACAAACCAAACTTAGGAAAGATAAATAGATCCGTTTCGACACGATCGAATTATATTCGTTCAATACACTGTTGTCAATATGAATGCTTAGATTTAGATAAAGAGTGCACTGAAAAAAAAATTAATAAAAGACTTGTGTTGACTTGGATTTACACTAGATATCCAATATACATAACTAGAAAAAGAAAAGCATAGGTAAAGGTCAAAGAAGAAATTAGGCAAGAAATAGGAAAGAATCCCAGGTTTATTTCTTTCTTATTTGTTAAGTTAATGACGATGACGTTCCAACAAAAACCGAATCGCAGTAAGATCAAAATTTGCTATTTCTCGTCGATCCAATTATTCATTTCTTCTATCGACCTTATATCAATAAAGTTAGATAAAAAAAAAGTTTGAAGAAAGTAAAAGAGGGAGAGGGGGGGTCAATAGTATAGTAGAAAAAAGCTATTTTATTTATACAAAGCTATATAGGAACCGCCCCCTCCCTCGTCTGTTTTGTTTTTGTATTTCATTAATTGATTTGCGTTTGATTAAGACGACGAAATTCCGTAAAAACTCCCGCCTTCCTTAAAATATCATAAACAGTTCCTGTAGGTTGAGCGCCTTTTTCAAGAAAATATAGAATAGTAGGAATATTTAAATAGGTTTGATTATTTATCGGATCATAAAAACCTACTTTCCGAAGATCTCTTCCTTCTCTTCGGGATCGAACATCAATTGCAACGATTCGATAAACGGCTCATTGGGATAGATGTAGATGAACTATAACCCCCCCTAGAAACGTATACGAAGTTTTCTCCTCGTACGGCTCGAGAAATTCGAAGTTATGGCTATGTATCGAATTAGAATCTCAAATAGAGATCCATAAAAGTATCAAATTAATTAGACTATGCTTATTTAATACTTTACTTCATTTATTCTTTTCTTTTTTAATCGAACAAAAAATTTGTATTCTCATAACTCAAGTTGGATAATTCTGAAATAGTTCCAAAGAAAAGCTTTAGGCATTTCATTTTTTTTTTTTGTTTTGAGCGGTCTCTAATCCCCCTTTTTTTGTTTGTCTCATTTCGAATATATTTCGATTCTTCATTCTTGATCGAGTTGTCGAGACAATTGAAAAAAGGGTATTTCCTTGTTCCAAGATACTTTATCTTTGACTTGAATCATTGGGTTTAGACATTACTTCGGTGACTTTTAATCATTTCAAAATGGCAGCAACATGCCCCTTTTTATGAATTATTTCTATCAAATAATTATACGAACGGGTGATTTGATTCCCGTACGATACACTTTTGATCAAAAGAGTTTCACTAATCCCAACAAATTTTCCTTTTTTGGATTTGAAACTTGTTCGAATTTGATCCTTTCGATTTCTAGATCGAAATATACTTACGAAGTTGGTCAAACTTATTTATTAATTGGCACTAACCCTAGATCCTTGCCCCGGAGAAATGAATCAATACTTTCTACTCGAGCTACATCACGTACTAGTTCCATTAGAACCCAACAGGTTCCATTGGAATAAAGGATGTCGAGCCAAGAGCATCTTCATTCCTTTATAATATAAAAATGGTGGGTGTAAAAATCCACAGCTGATTATGTCCGTCAAGTCGCACGTTGCTTTCTACCACATCGTTTCAAACGAAGTTTTACCATAACATTCCTCTAGTTTGGAGTTTGGAACTGGTATGTAATTGATTCAATTATGGAATCATGAATAGTCATTTATTTTTTCCTTCCAGCCATTACATAGGAATCCATATTCGTTCTTCTTTTCTATGTTTATGAATCAAGAAGTCTTAGCAAGAATTCAATTTCACCCCATACTTTATTGGATGAATGCAATATTTTGATTTTATTTATAAATTTCTACATATTTTCTAGAACAAAAAGCTCGTTATTTGTGAATCGAAATTGTATCTTCAAGTAACTTGATAGAGTATATTCAACAATCTGACACTTCTTTTCTTCGAGTATCAAATACTCATAAGAAATCATGCAAGCAAATAGGTATTTAATTGAAAAAATCTCTACACTCTCACTAGTTGAAGAAAGTTTTACTAAGAATCACATTTGACATCCGAAATAAATCCATCGTCGAATTAAACCCCATTGATTAAAAAAATACGAATAAATTGAAAAAACAAAGTGTAATTTCTATTTTTTTCGTCGAATGTTGTTGATGGAAAGAAAGATTTAAGTTCTTATTCTTTTATTTCCTACTGAAAATAAAAATTCGAAATCCAAATAAAAAAAAATAAGGAATTTCCTCGATCTATCAGATAGACTGAAGAATTGTCATTGGAATTTATGATAAATTTATCATAAATCATAAATTTATCATAACATAAATAGGCTATGGGTGAATATTCTCTGTTGAATATTTCAACCTAACGGATCACAAATCAATCTATTTCAAAAAATAGTTATCAGTGAAATAGAACGATAATAATCCATTAAACATTTCCTCATTTTCCGCGTAGGCGAGGCTCAAAAATTTTTATCTAAAAAAGCAAGGGGAGTCAAATAGGTTGTATGAATCGCCCCCGTCTCTATTATTACATAGATGAATAATTATTCATTAGAACCAAATCACATACGAAATCAAAAATTAGGTTCAAAGAAAACTGACATATCTTACGTATCTAATCTAACTTGATTTTTTGTTAATCAGATTTACACAGACACAGCTATTGAAATTCATATCTTACATTATTGAAATTAATTTTTGAACATTGTTGATTAACTCTTATTATATGGTCCATAAATAAAGCCTTCAAAGTAACTAACTTAAATAAAAAAAATTAGGAATATTCGAAAAAAAAAAGGATGGATGGAATGGACATAGAATGAAAGGCGCATTCAACCCTCTTTTCCTTTCATTCAACTTGTTGTGATCTATGTTCCCACCGTACCTAGACCATAACTCGATTCAGTTCCATCTGTATCTATGTTATGCGAACTCTATTTGTGAAAAAGATATGTTCAAACAAGAATAGAATCATTCAAAATCAAAACAGAAAGAAGAATTCTATTCGATCCAAGATTATACTCTTAATCCAATATTCTACTTCTACTCTTTACTCTTAAGGAAAAGGGAATTTAAAAAGATAATCTTTTTTTTGAGTCTCAAAAAATTAGACTAATATCTATATTAAATATTTCCTGGGACGGAAGGATTCGAACCTCCGAATACCGGGACCAAAACCCGTTGCCTTACCACTTGGCCACGCCCCATTTCGATTTCGATTCGAACTAATAAACACTATTATGGGATTGGTTGTTCGTCAATTCCAGTCCAAAAAAAAATTTATAGACTATATTGTATCCTAGGATTTTGACAGACTTTGACACACGTAGATATAGAATTAAACGAATTTATTGATCATTACATATAAACAATAAGATATTGTATGAAAGTAATTTCTTAGTTTCAATTGCGAATAGAAGGATTTTGATTGGTAAGTGAAAGAAGGATTTTTGTCTACTTTCCCTTCGTAATTTTGACACGTATAAAACAATAACATAGAACCTCAAAAATACGAAGCAAAGTAACTCAAAAACGTATCGTTTCGCTTTAGTAGTTCAAACAAATTACTCACGAAACAAAATTATGATCCATTTCAATATATCATTATCAAACTTAAGAAAGATAAAAAATCATATTTTTCAAATACAATACAATTAATTATAAGTAGATAAATAGAATCAATTTAAATCTCATGTTTATTAATTTTTCTTTATTATATCTAATGTGTCGCAAAAGTCATGTCAAAATCCTAGAATAATATTAGTCTAATAAATTTTTTTTGATCGAATTACGAAAACCAATCCCATATTGTGTTTACTATTTATCAATGAAAGTAATGGGCTGCAATGTAAGGCTAATCGGTTTGTCCGTGTTGAGTTCAATCTTCTCAGGAAATATTTAATATAGATATTAGTCTAATTTTTGAGACTCAAAAAAAGATTATCTTTTTAATTCCTTTTCCTTAAGAGTAAAGAGTAGAAGTAGAATATTGGATTAAGAGTATAATCTTGGATCGAATAGAATCTTCTTTCTGTTTCTGATTTTGAATGATTCTATATCTTGTTTGAACATATCTTTTTCACAAATAGAGTTCGCATAAATGATACAGATGGAACTGAATCGGTTATGTCTAGGTACGGTGGAAATAGATCACAACAAGTTTAAGAAAGGAACAGGTTTTCATTCTATGTCCATTCCATCCATCTTTTTTTTTTCGAATATTCCTAATTTTTTTTATTTAAGTTAGTTACTTTGAAGGCTTATTTAGGGCCATATAAAAGAGTAATCAACAATGTTCAAAATTAATTCAATAATGTAAGATATGAATTTCAATAGCTGTGTCTGTGTAAATCTGATTAACAAAAAATCAAGTAGATTAGATACGTAAGATATGTCAGTTTTCTTTGAACTAATTTTGATTTCGTATGTGATTTGTTCTAATGAATATTATTCATCATGTAATAATAGAGACGGGGCGATTCATACAACCTATTTGACTCCCTTGCTTTTTAGATAAAAATTTTTGAGCCTCGCCTACCGAAAATGAGAAATGTTAATGGGTTATTTTCGTTCTATTTCACTGATAACTATTTTTTGAATGTTGATTTGTGATCCGTTAGGTTGAAATATCAACAGAGAATATTCACCCATAGCCTATTTATGTTATGATAAATTTATGATTTATGATAAATTTATCATAAATTCCAATGACAATTCTTCAGTCTATCTGATAGATCGAGGAAATTCCTTATTTTTTTTTATTTGGATTTCGAATTTTTATTTTCAGTAGGAAATAAAAGAATAAGAACTTAAATCTTTCTTTCCATCAACAACATTCGACGAAAAAAATAGAAATTACACTTTGTTTTTTCAATTTATTCGTATTTTTTTAATCAATGGGGTTTAATTCGACGATGGATTTATTTCGGATGTCAAATGTGATTCTTAGTAAAACTTTCTTCAACTAGTGAGAGTGTAGAGATTTTTTCAATTAAATACCTATTTGCTTGCATGATTTCTTATGAGTATTTGATACTCGAAGAAAAGAAGTGTCAGATTGTTGAATATACTCTATCAAGTTACTTGAAGATACAATTTCGATTCACAAATAACGAGCTTTTTGTTCTAGAAAATATGTAGAAATTTATAAATAAAATCAAAATATTGCATTCATCCAATAAAGTATGGGGTGAAATTGAATTCTTGCTAAGACTTCTTGATTCATAAACATAGAAAAGAAGAACGAATATGGATTCCTATGTAATGGCTGGAAGGAAAAAATAAATGACTATTCATGATTCCATAATTGAATCAATTACATACCAGTTCCAAACTCCAAACTAGAGGAATGTTATGGTAAAACTTCGTTTGAAACGATGTGGTAGAAAGCAACGTGCGACTTGACGGACATAATCAGCTGTGGATTTTTACACCCACCATTTTTATATTATAAAGGAATGAAGATGCTCTTGGCTCGACATCCTTTATTCCAATGGAACCTGTTGGGTTCTAATGGAACTAGTACGTGATGTAGCTCGAGTAGAAAGTATTGATTCATTTCTCCGGGGCAAGGATCTAGGGTTAGTGCCAATTAATAAATAAGTTTGACCAACTTCGTAAGTATATTGTCGATCTAGAAATCGAAAGGATCAAATTCGAACAAGTTTCAAATCCAAAAAAGGAAAATTTGTTGGGATTAGTGAAACTCTTTTGATCAAAAGTGTATCGTACGGGAATCAAATCACCCGTTCGTATAATTATTTGATAGAAATAATTCATAAAAAGGGGCATGTTGCTGCCATTTTGAAATGATTAAAAGTCACCGAAGTAATGTCTAAACCCAATGATTCAAGTCAAAGATAAAGTATCTTGGAACAAGGAAATACCCTTTTTTCAATTGTCTCGACAACTCGATCAAGAATGAAGAATCGAAATATATTCGAAATGAGACAAACAAAAAAAGGGGGATTAGAGACCGCTCAAAACAAAAAAAAAAAATGAAATGCCTAAAGCTTTTCTTTGGAACTATTTCAGAATTATCCAACTTGAGTTATGAGAATACAAATTTTTTGTTCGATTAAAAAAGAAAAGAATAAATGAAGTAAAGTATTAAATAAGCATAGTCTAATTAATTTGATACTTTTATGGATCTCTATTTGAGATTCTAATTCGATACATAGCCATAACTTCGAATTTCTCGAGCCGTACGAGGAGAAAACTTCGTATACGTTTCTAGGGGGGGTTATAGTTCATCTACATCTATCCCAATGAGCCGTTTATCGAATCGTTGCAATTGATGTTCGATCCCGAAGAGAAGGAAGAGATCTTCGGAAAGTAGGTTTTTATGATCCGATAAATAATCAAACCTATTTAAATATTCCTACTATTCTATATTTTCTTGAAAAAGGCGCTCAACCTACAGGAACTGTTTATGATATTTTAAGGAAGGCGGGAGTTTTTACGGAATTTCGTCGTCTTAATCAAACGCAAATCAATTAATGAAATACAAAAACAAAACAGACGAGGGAGGGGCGGTTCCTATATAGCTTTGTATAAATAAAATAGCTTTTTTCTACTATACTATTGACCCCCCCTCTCCCTCTTTTACTTTCTTCAAACTTTTTTTTTATCTAACTTTATTGATATAAGGTCGATAGAAGAAATGAATAATTGGATCGACGAGAAATAGCAAATTTTGATCTTACTGCGATTCGGTTTTTGTTGGAACGTCATCGTCATTAACTTAACAAATAAGAAAGAAATAAACCTGGGATTCTTTCCTATTTCTTGCCTAATTTCTTCTTTGACCTTTACCTATGCTTTTCTTTTTCTAGTTATGTATATTGGATATCTAGTGTAAATCCAAGTCAACACAAGTCTTTTATTAATTTTTTTTCAGTGCACTCTTTATCTAAATCTAAGCATTCATATTGACAACAGTGTATTGAACGAATATAATTCGATCGTGTCGAAACGGATCTATTTATCTTTCCTAAGTTTGGTTTGTGACTTGACCTTGAAATTCACTTAATCAAATTTATATGTCTTCGTTATATTTCTATTTGTTAGAATTTATATTTCTTATGATATAAGAAGTTGTTTTTGTGTGAGATAAAAACAAAAAAAAAAGTTTTTTTTGATTGAAAAAAAAAAAATGGATAACATAAGTGATAAGAGACATTCTATAAAACTATAAAAATTTTCCTTTTTATTCTATTTCTTTTCTTAATTTATTTTTATCTGAATCTGTTTCTTTTTATTTTTTTGATTTCGAATCAATTCGAAATTTTTTATTCGATAGACTTTTTGGTAGTTCAATGTTTTGATTGATTGCATCGTGCAAATTTATCTTGTATTTATTTTCCGTATGGATTTCGACGTACGAAGTTTTGTTTCTTGGGGTTGCTAACTCAACGGTAGAGTATTCGGCTTTTAAGTGCGGCTAGCATCTTTTATACATTTGTATGAAGTAACAGATTCGTTCAGACCCTCGGTAGAGTTTGTAAGACCACGACTGATCCTGAAAGGACTGAATGGAAAAAACAGCATGTCGCATCAATAGAGAATTCTGAAAATATTTCATTCTTACCGGATCGGTTCAAAACCTTATTTGAATTGAATTGTTAGTAAGAAAGAAAATGCAATTAATTCTAATTCAGAATTGGGTCAATTGAATAAATGGATAGAGTCCTATCATGTGACGCCAATTAATTATATGGAAAGAAAAAGCAACGAGCTTCTGTTCTTAAATTTGAATGATTACCCGATCTAATTACATGTTAAAAATATATTAGTGCCTGAGACGGGAAAGGTTTTTCATCAAGGGATAATTATCAATTTTTTTTAATAAGTCCTACTTATTAGCTATTTTCCATTCTGGGTTGGACATAAAATAAAATAAATGTGTAAAAGAACCAGCATATTGATAAAGATAGTTTTTTCCAGAATCAAAAGAGCGATTGGGTTGAAAAAATAAAGGATTTCTAATCCATATTCTTATCCTATAAGAAATAAAGAAATAGAAACTAATTAGATTGAAGAGGATAGAGAGTCCGTTAATAAGTATACCTGTCTCCGAGTTATACATTCTTTTCTTACTATAATATCTTGTTTTAACTGTATCGCACTACGTATCATTTGATAACTAATAAAAAAAAATACCCTCCTTCTTTGTTTTTTGTGTTCAAATTGAATTGGAAATGGAGGAATTTCAAGGATATTTCAAACTAGATAGATC
>JBBMOL010001343.1:17500-22500 GCA_037954665.1 Laguncularia racemosa | reverse complement strand
AAGGGGATGAATAATCATCTGCTTCCGGAAGAAATCGAAGAATTTCTTGGGAATCCTACAAGATCCATTCTTTCTTTTTTCTCTGACAGATGGTCAGAACTTCATCTGGGTTCGAATCCTACCGAGAGGTCCGGTATAGATCAGAAATTGTTGAAGCAAGATGTTTCTTTTGTCCCTTCCAGGCGATCGGAAAATAAAGAAATAGTTAATATATTCAAGATAATTACGTATTTACAAAATACCGTCTCAACAATTCATCCTATTTTATTAGATCCGGGATGGGATATGGTTCCGAAGGATGAACTGGATATGTACAGTTCCAATAAGATTTCATTCTTGAACAAAAATACATTTTTTGATTTATTTCATCTGTTCCATGACCGGAACAGGGGGGGATACACGTTGCACCACGATTTTGAATCAGAAGAGAGATTTCAAGAAATGGCAGGTCTATTCACTCTATCAATAACCGAGCCGGATCTGGTGTATCATAAGGGATTTGCCTTTTCTATTGATTCTTACGTATTGGATCAAAAACAATTCTTGAATGAGGTATTCAACTCCAGGGATGAATCGAAAAAGAAATCTTTATTGGTTCTACCTCCTGTTTTTTATGAAGAGAATGAATCTTTTTATCGAAGGATCAGAAAAAAATGGGTCCGGATCTCCTGCGGGAATGATTTGGAAGATCCAAAACCAAAAATAGTGGTATTTGCTAGCAACAACATAATGGAGGCAGTCAATCAATATAGATTGATCCGAAATCTGATTCAAATCCAATATAGCACCTATGGGTACATAAGAAATGTATTGAATCGATTCTTTTTAATGAATAGATCCGATCGCAACTTCGAATATGGAATTCAAAGGGATCAAATAGGAAATGATACTCTGAATCATAGAACTATAATGAAATATACGATCAACCAACATTTATCGAATTTGAAAAAGAGTCAGTTCGATCCTCTTATTTTTCTTTCTCGAACCGAGAGATCCGTGAATCGGGATCCTAATGCATATAGATACAAATGGTCCAATGGGAGCAAGAATTTCCAGGAACATTTGGAACATTTCGTTTCTGAGCAGAAGAGCCGTTTTCAAGTAGTCTTCGATCGATTACGTATTAATCAATATTCGATTGATTGGTCTGAGGTTATCGACAAAAAGGATTTGTCTAAGTCACTTCGTTTCATTTTGTCCAAGTTACTTCTCTTTTTGTCCAAGTTTCTTCTTTTTTTGTCTAACTCACTTCCTTTTTTCTTTGTGAGTTTCGGGAATACCCCCATTCATAGGTCCGAGATCCGCGTCTATGAATTGAAAGGTCCGAATGATCAACTCTGCAATCAGTTGTTAGAATCAATAGGTCTTCAAATCGTTCATTTCAAAAAATTGAAACCATTATTATTGGATGATCATGATACTTCCCAAAAATCGAAATTATTGATCAATGGAGGAACAATATCACCATTTTTGTTCAATAAGATACCAAAGTGGATGATTGACTCATTCCATACTAGAAATAATCGCAGGAAATCTTTTGATAACACGGATTCCTATTTCTCAATGATATCCCACGATCAAGACAATTGGCTGAATCCCGTGAAACCATTTCATCGAAGTTCATTGATGTCTTCTTTTTATAAAGCAAATCGACTTCGATTCTTGAATCATCCACACCACTTCTGCTTCTATTGTAACAAAAGATTCCCCTTTTATGTGGAAAGAGCCCGTATCAAGAATTATGATTTTACGTATGGGCAATTCCTCAATATCTTGTTCATTCGCAACAAAATATTTTCTTTGTGCGGCGGTAAAAAAAAACATGCTTTTTTGGAGAGAGATACTATTTCACCAATCGAGTCACAGGTATCTAACATATTCATACCTAACGATTTTCCACAAAGTGGTGACGAAAGGTATAATTTGTACAAATCTTTCCATTTTGCAATTCGATCCGATCCAGCGGTTCGTAGAGCTATTTACTCGATCGCAGACATTTCTGGAACACCTCTAACAGAGGGACAAATAGTCAATTTTGAAAGAACTTATTGTCAACCTCTTTCCGATATGAATCTATCTGATTCAGAAGGGAAGAACTTGTATCAGTATCTCCATTTCAATTCAAACATGGGTTTGATTCACACTCCATGTTCTGAGAAATATTTACCATCCGAAAAGAGGAAAAAACGGAGTCTTTGTCTAAAGAAATGCGTTGAGAAAGGGCAGATGTATAGAACCTTTCAACGAGATAGTGCTTTTTCAACTCTCTCAAAATGGAATCTATTCCAAACATATATGCCATGGTTCCTTACCTCGACAGGGTACAAATATCTAAATTTGCTATTTTTAGATACTTTTTCAGACCTATTGCCGATACTAAGTAGCAGTAAAAAATTTGTATCCATTTTTCATGATATTATGCATGGATCAGATATATCATGGCGAATTCTTCAGAAAAAATTGCGTCTTCCACAACGGAATCTGATAAGTGAGATTTCGAGTAAGTGTTTCCATAATCTTCTTCTGTCCGAAGAAATGATTCATCGAAATAATGAGTCACCATTGATATCGACACATCTGAGATCTCCAAATGTTCGGGAGTTCCTCTATTCAATCCTTTTCCTTCTTCTTGTTGCTGCATATCTCGTTCGTACACATCTTCTCTTTGTTTCCCGAGCCTCTAGTGGGTTAGAGACAGAGTGCGAAAAGGTCAAATCTTTGATGATTCCATCATACATGATGGAGTTGCGAAAACTTCTGGATAGGTACCCTACATCTGAACTGAATTCTTTCTGGTTAAAGAATCTCTTTCTAGTTGCTCTGAAAAAATTAGGAGATTCTCTAGAAGAAATACGGGTTCTGCTTCTGGCGGCAACATGCTATGGGGTGGTGGTCCCGCTTATGGGGTCAAATCAATACGCTCTAAGAAGAAATATTTTAATATCAATCTCATCGATATTATCGATCTCCTAAGTATCATACCAAATCCCATCCATCGAATCACTTTTTCGAAAAATACGAGACATCTGAGTCATACAAGTAAAGAGATCTATTCATTGATAAGAAAAAGAAAAAATGTGAACGGTGATTGGATTGATGATAAAATAGAATCCTGGGTCGCGAACAGTGATTCGATTGATGATAAAGAAAGAGAATTCTTGGTTCAGTTTTCCACCTTAACGACAGAAAAAAGGTTTGATCAAATTCTATTGAGTTTGACGCATAGTGATCATTTATCAAAGAATGACTCTGGTTATCAAATGATTGAACAACCGGGAGCAATTTACTTACGATACTTAGTTGACATTCATAAAAAGTATCTAATGAATTATGAGTTCAATACATCCTGTTTAGCAGAAAGACGGATATTCCTTGCTCATTATCAGACAATTACTTATTTACAAACCTCGTGTGGGGCTAATAGTTTTCATTTCACATCTCATGGAAAACCCTTTTCGCTCCGCTTAGCCCTATCCCCCTCTCGGGGTATTTTAGTGATAGGTTCTATAGGAACTGGACGATCCTATTTGGTCAAATACCTAGCGACAAACTCCTATGTTCCTTTCATTACAGTATTTCTGAACAAGTTCCTGGATAACAAGCCTAAAGGTTTTCTTATTGATGATATCGATATTGAGGATAGTGACGATATTGAGGATAGTGACGATATTGATCGTGACCTTGATACGGAGCTGGAGCTTCTAACTATGATGAATGCGCTAACTATGGATATGATGCCGGAAATAGACCGATTTTATATCACCCTTCAATTCGAATTAGCAAAAGCAATGTCTCCTTGCATAATATGGATTCCAAACATTCATGATCTGGATGTGAATGAGTCGAATTACTTATCCCTCGGTCTATTGGTGAACTATCTCTCCAGGGATTGTGAAAGATGTTCCACTAAAAATATTCTTGTTATTGCTTCGACTCATATTCCCCAAAAAGTGGATCCCGCTCTAATAGCTCCGAATAAATTAAATACATGCATTAAGATACGAAGGCTTCTTATTCCACAACAACGAAAGCACTTTTTCACCCTTTCATATACTAGGGGATTTCACTTGGAAAAGAAAATGTTCCATACTAATGGATTCGGGTCCATAACCATGGGTTCCAATGTACGAGATCTTGTAGCACTTACCAATGAGGCCCTATCGATTAGTATTACACAGAAGAAATCAATTCTAGACACTAATACAATTAGATCTGCTCTTCATAGACAAACTTGGGATTTGCGATCCCAGGTAAGATCGGTTCAGGATCATGGGATCCTTTTCTATCAGATAGGAAGGGCTGTTGCACAAAATGTATTTCTAAGTAATTGCCCCATAGATCCTATATCTATCTATATGAAGAAGAAATCATGTAACGAAGGGAATTCTTTTTTGTCCAAATGGTACTTCGAACTTGGAACGAGCATGAAGAAATTAACGATACTTCTTTATCTTTTGAGTTGTTCTGCCGGATTGATCGCTCAAGACCTTTGGTCTCTACCCGGATCCGATGAAAAAAACGGGATCACTTCTTATGGACTCGTTGAGAATGATTCTGATCTAGTTCATGGCCTATTAGAAGTAGAAGGCGCTCTGGTGGGATCCTCGCGGACAGAAAAAGATTGCAGTCAGTTTGATAATGATCGAGTGACATTGCTTCTTCGGCCCAAACCAAGGAATCCTTTAGATATGATGCAAAACGGATCTTGTTCTATCGTTGATCAGAGATTTCTCTATGAAAAATACGAATCGGAGTTTGAAGAAGGGGAAGGAGAAGGAGTCCTCGACCCGCAACAGATAGAGGAGGACTTATTCAATCACATAGTTTGGGCTCCTAGAATATGGCGCCCTTGGGGCTTTCTATTTGATTGTATCGAAAGGACCAATGAATTGGGATTTCCCTATCGGGCCAGGTCATTTCGGGGCAAGCGGATCATTTATGATGAAAAGGATGAGCTTCAAGAGAATGATTCGGAGTTCTTGCAGAGTGGAACCATGCAG
>JBBMOL010001342.1:0-41772 GCA_037954665.1 Laguncularia racemosa | reverse complement strand
AAAAGGGTATTTCAGGGTGATAACCATTTTGTCACTGATTTTTTCATTCTCTATTTAATATAAGCTTGACATCCTCTACATCGATCACTACCTTACCAGTAGCGAGGAATAGTCTTCTAAGGATTAAAGGCATAGCCCCATTCTCATCTATGTTTAGAATTACAAAATCAATAGGGTATATGAAATTTTCTACTTTTAACCAAGACATCCTTGATGATCCCTTTGGGGATTTTCATGGATTGGTCAACAAGTTGCAAACTCATTCTAGTGGGTTTTACGTCAACTAATCCCAATTTCTTAAAGAAAGAGTATGGCATGAGGTTAATACTTGCCCCAAGATCAGCCCGAGCTTTATCAATTGAGATGTCATCAACCAAACATGAATAGAGAAGCTACCTAGATCCTTTAGCTTTGGAGGGAGTTTGTTCTAAATGATGGATGAGCAATTTGCTTCTACTTCTACCGTGGAAACATCCTCCAACTTCCGCTTATTAGATAGGAGTTCCTTTAGGAACTTAACATATTTTGGCATCTGCGAAAGCTCCTTAACAAATGAAATATTAATGTGCAGCTGTTTAAAAAGTCAAGAAATTTACCGAAGTACTCCTTATCTTTACTTTGATTGAGGTAAGATAGATATGAAATTTTTAGGACATACTCCTTAACAACTAGTGATGATTGCTTCTCAAGGTTGTGAATAGAAGCCTTTTGGTTTTGATGTCTTACCTTAGAGCTTTGAATGAATTAGCTCATTAGATCCTTCAAATTGGTTTTTCTTTTCCTACTGAGGTGGTTGGACTAATAGGTTGGGTATAGGCTAATAAGGTGGCAATTGTTACTATTGGCATCCTGATGGTGGAATGTTAGATCTCTAGGCATTTTGATTGCCATAGGAGAGGTTGGGATGGTTTTCTCATGCTAGGATTGTTAAGTGTTACTATATGGGTTATACTGCTACCTATTTTGATTCTCAATATAGTCTACTTGCTCATATTGCTCATGGAGGTCCATATTCTCACTAGCGTCGCCTACTTGGTGTTGCGATTCTTGAGAATTCTTAAAGGTAGAAACCTGGTGATTGAGAGCCTCCATCTTCGCCACCAAAATAGTCATGAGATCTACTTCATACCGCCCACCCACTATTTTACTTGCCCACTGATAATTATTTTTAGCTATAATCAGCAAAAAGTTTCAAGGATTCTTCTAGGGTCTTGGAATTTAATGTACCACCAGTTACAACGTCTACTAGTTGATGGGTGGTTGGTTAAGCCCATTCAAAAAGGTTAAAACTTGCATCTATGTGGATAGTTAATGGTGGGCACTTTTTTAACAACTCTATCCATTTATCAAGCATCATACATGGTCTCACCATCTTGTTGTATGAATGATGTAATGTCATTCCAAAGATTAGGTGTCTTGCAAGGGAGAAAGTAGTTATTTAGAAATTGCTTCACTGTGTCATCCTATGTAGTTAAAGCTCTAAGACTCAACAATTGAAGCCAGTATTTAGCCTTCCCCCTTAGTGAGAAAGGGAATAATCTAGTACACAATGCTTCATCTATTATCCTGTTATTTTTTAAAGTCCCACAAATTTTTAAGAACGTTTGAATATGAATATGGGGGTCTTCATCTAGTAATTTATTGAACCGATAGTATTGTTACGAGAATTGAACTCTACGCCCTTAATTTCAAAATGTTAGCCCCAATGGAAGGCGTTATAATAGTTTGGCCCTATTCCATCTAAGGTCAGTCTTGCATAATCTAGATGGTCTTAGGTGGATCCTCAATCATGGTCTCTTGTGTTTCCTCTTTAATATCTCCAGTAATCCTATCGCATTATCTAAAACTCTGCAATTGATTCCTTTTCCTATACTGTTGTGGCAACTTATATAATAGATGTTTCTTTCTCAATTTCCAATTGTCCAAAAGATTTAGCAGCTGTATTCTTGCGAATCGTATGGAGTGTTATCTCAATCTCAAGGTCTAGATCAAGAATGTTTGAAAGGGAGAGTCTTTGTCATGCACTACAAAAGCAACGACCACAAGTTAGATTATTCAAAAGATAAGGAAAGTAAAAATAAAATAAAATAAAATAAATATTAGAGTAGCAAATAATAAGGTTTTCCTAATATTGTTTTGCTAGATTCCTTGGCGACAGCACCGATCATATCAAATTATAAATTTATAAACCCAAAGAAATCTAATGACCTAGCTAGGCAAGTATACTTATCTAATGTAATATAAATTGCAATGGGTGTTGTCTTCAAGGATCTTAAAAAATAAGTACTAGTATTACTATTTTTCTGCTATCTAGTCTAAATCTTAATGTGAGATTAATAAATTAAATTACTAATTAACTAATATAATAACCTTAAGATTAATTATAATCGTTGTAATAAATGAATTCAATCATAAAGGCATACCCTTCATTTGATCCACTCTAAATCTTAACTTTCTTATAATAATGTATTAATTAACAATTTATTTATGCTTTGGCACTGTAGGAATTCTCAATTAAATTAATTAATCCCTTAAGTTAATTAATTAATAACCTTATACGGAATAGTGGAGACCTCTCCCTTATTATCGCCCTATAAGATTTTATTAAGTTCATAATTCCTAAATAAAGATTAAATTTTTATGCAGAAAATTGAAGTTTTCCTACATTTAGGTAAGACATGTAATCTTTCTATTTATAAATATTTATTCTGTTAGATGAGACCCCTCTCTATCTAACAAGAATCAGATATGCAATCATTTTGCATGCATAAATTAATCACACAATAGTTAAAATACATGAATAGATATAAAGGCATAAAGTTTTCATTAATCAATAAGTAATTCAAATCACATGGTTTAGAGTTTCACAAGATGCAGAGCAAATAAATCTACTCCTCCATGGAATTTATAGTAATCATGAGAAATTTAGAGAAGTAATAAGAATTCATGATGAAAAGAATAAACCCTCATAGATGTTTTGTGATTTTCGATAATGCTCCAGCGATATCTCTATTCAGATTTGTAATTTTGCTCTCTTAGGATTTTTAGAGTGGTTGTGAGAAAAAAATAAATTAGGATCTCTAATTTCGTAATAAAGCGAGTATTTATAGATAAGAAACAGGGTAACATACATAGCCTAGTGCACGCCTATGCTCGAGGCCGTATACTTTGGAAATTTCTTGCTTCAGTACTACTCTCTTCACCATTTGTGTAGCATTCAGAGTATAATTTCGCGATACATTCTAATCACTTTTTGCTCTTCAACACTGGCTTTAAATATTTAAATGCACTCTTTAAACCCCGAAATCAAATATAAGCATTTAAGTGTTTTTTTCTTGATAAATGTATACAAATTTCATAAAAAAAAATCATATTTAATAAATACTATAAATAAGGTTCTTTCAACACTTATCAACTACCTACTTCGGTTAGAGATGTGCAATATCATTATAGAGACATTTGTTCAAGTATGTGTTTCTTGTTTCGCTGGTTGTGTTTTTTTAGGTAGTTGTTTAATAATTGTTTGGTAGTTAATGATTTTAATGTTTAATGAACTTAATTAAATGTCAGAAGTTAATGTGTATGTGCTTGTGCTTGGTTAGGCCCTTAGTGGCAGATCTTTAGGGAGCACCTCGATGATCGGTATGTTGCATTGTCCCTAATAAAGCTATAAATTGAAATGATCTAAGGTAGATTAATATTAAGATGGGGCTCGCAGTGGTAGTTTTTCAATAGGACAATATTGTGTGTATCGAGGTTATGAGTACTTTTGTGCTGTGTGTAAGTTGATGTATGTTTGTCTTGTGGATTAATGTTGCATATATGCATGTGTTATTAATGTGGTGTGTCATGCGCATTGGGTATAGTACTCATGCAGCCCCCCCTCCCCCCCCCCCCCCCCCCCCCCTCCACTTTATATTTTTTTTAGCTACAAGTGAGAATGGCGAGTAATTAAATTACGGTGAAAATGGGAAAGAACATTATGAATATTTGGATGAGAAGTGACAGAAATAGGAAGATTTATGATTATGATTTTTAGCAATTTATTTAGGATTATAGAGATATTAGTAGACTTCTATTTATTTTTAGAGTTTCAAGTTTAAATAAAGTTTATTCTAGATATAAAAAGAAGATTCATGTATTGTTTTAATATCATGGATGAAATTACTCATATGAGAGTCATTTATTTTATGTTATCGAGGTTATATTTTCGTGAATGAATTTGAGAGGTAGATAGTTGGAAGTTATTTAGAGTTATAGAGCCTTAGCGTATCGCTACATAAAAGTGACACGTCGTGAGTTATAATGCTCTAAGTTCTAAAACGTTATAATCTATGTATACATTGGTTGATGTTGCAGGCTGGAATTGTTACTCATCCTTGTGATTGTTTAGATGCTTCATATATATATATATATATATATCATGGTCTAATAATAGAATCGATGGTGCTTTTAGTACCCCATCATGATGCACTTAGTAGATTGTTACAAACTAGGTAGCATCTTCGGCATGAATAATCGGATCAAATGCTTTGGAGCTCATCAAACCAACATAGTTATAAGTTTTGAGTTAGGCTCAAGAAACCACACTAGTCAAAATCACGATTCTGCTAAAAAATTGGAAGGTATAGAATCAGTGAATCATATGAAACTATATAGATTAAGTAGAATCGAAAACTTAAAGAATTGTATACTTAAATTCATAGTTTTTTTTTTTTAAGTTTGTACCAAAATGATTTTGTATCTATTTTGATTATGAAAAGTCTCATAAATATTATAAACTTGTATTGTTAATTTGAGATTTTAACAACCATATGAGAAACTACTCTTAAGCTCGAGTTCGATTGACTATAATCAAATTAAAGTTAAGGAACTTACAACCTACTTTGATTCATGTACACCCTTAAAAGCAACTAGAAATGTAGAAAATGTAATGAGAAAATGTAGGAACTAGGTTATATCCTTACATTAATTCGTAAATAGAAAAAAAGTTATAAGTCAATTGTTTTAGCAAAATCCAGGAGAGCAAATCTACTTATCTCGGAAAGGGATCATCTAAAGGTGTATAAGCTTACAAATCAATAATTGAGTTTGTCTAAATTTATTAAATGCCTTGTAACATCATCATGATATTATCTTTCTTGCATAATTTCAACCATTTATTACACTTACTAGTATTTAAAGGAATAAATTTAAAATATTTTAAAGCAAGCAACTTTAGAGATCCATCTCCACCTATCTTTTGTAGGGATGAAAAACTAAGTTGGACACCTTTGTGAGTGACTTGAACTTAGCTTGATTTAAACTCGACTTGGCTCTGTTCGACTCAAGCTCAATTCGTAAATGAGTTAAGCTTAATCTCAAAATAAATTTTTATTTATTTAAATGAGTCGAGCTAAAGCTTTTAGATATGATCGTAAGCCGGTTTGCTAGTAGGCTCGAAAACAGATATTTATATAAAAAATCATACTATATTAAAAAAAATGTAATATAAGAAATTAGAATACGACTAGTAATAATTAAAAAATCATTAAAAATATATTTAAAATTGCTAATACTATAAGAATAAAAATATAACTAAAAAAAAAAAAAAGCTAAAAAGCTCGAGTTAAGACCCATTTACATAAATAAGTTTGGATGAGTTAAGCTTGCGCTGCAACTTCAAATTCTTCGACTAGCCCAATCTTTGAGCATTTTAATTTTCGAGGTTCGTTAAAAGATGGAGCGCTAAGTTAGTTAGTTTTTGCCCCGCAAGACAAGGGGGATTACGATTTGCTCATCACGTTAAATGATTGAGTATATTAATAGGACTCTGTGTTGGGGGAGTCGAGCAGTAGATAGGCCAGTCACGCTTGCAGTGTAAAATTTTTATATTTTATGTTATATAAGTTTTTCTCCGTTTTACAAGCATGACAGGTGAAATTTTTTATAACCTTTTTATAGTTTAAACCGTAAAAACAAGTTATATGGTTTGAAAAAAAATCGTTCATGAATTTTACAAGCGCTGTTTGTTTGTCTTGATAGAGTAAAAAGGAAGTACTGAAGTACGTCTCGTAGAATTTAGATCGGATAGGATTTTCTTTTACTTCCTAAACAAGATCAGCAATTAAATTTATCCGTGGAAATTTGAAGAAGCTATGACAAAGCATCCTATGCGTCGCCGGCGCCAACGTATAGCGAATCGCGATAAGCTCTACAGGTATTCTCTAATCTCTACCCACCTTGTTATCCACAAACTGCGTGCTGGTTGTGCCAAAATTCCTAGACCATACAATAATCTCTGCGAAAGTGTTCGCTTGACTAAAAAACGCATCCAAGTCTTTGTTTATAAAACACACCAAAACCTTATACGTATACGTATTCATTTCCAAATCCCCTTTTGTCCTTTGATGTTGTATCAAAGCAACAGTTGACGAATCCCTCCCCCCACAAAGAGCTGACATGGTACGGTCCTGTTTTGAATTCCATAGACTTGCCTATATTGGCGAAATAAACAATTATTTCCCTTTACATTTGGGTTTCCCCTCCTAAAGACCCCCCACTCGGCCAATAAAGGGAAACAAGGGCCCCAAAAACATGTCCCAAAAAAATCGAATAGATTTCATAATTAAAAAACCCCTTTCAAAGATCTTTTAAAAAAGATCCCCATAAAATTTGGTATTTAAAACCCGGGTGGAGGATTTACGGAAAATGCGGCCCGCGTTGGAGACCTTCCCCGCAATGGACCCGGGTGATCGAGTGAATGGAAACGAAGGCCCAAAATCAATTAGCAGCCCAAATGGCATTGGCCCCGAGAAGGGTCAATTTCCAAACCCAATGAGTAGGCCTTAAGGGCAGTTGAGGATAACCCAAAGGCTTTAAAGGAAGAGTGTGGAATGGAAGTGCCCAAGTACACTTTAAAAGGGATTTTCCCAAAATACGACCCCGGGAATTGGGACCGCTAGTTGGCTTAAATTTTAGTGAGCAAATTCCTCCCAAAACCCAAATGGTGAGGGAGGAGGACAATTTTAATTGGCGGCATTCCATTGAAGGGGGACACTAGTATGGTAATGAAACCGGAATGTGAAAGTGGGGGATTAGGGATTGGTTTGGAGTTTAAGTAACTGTGTGATCTCGGTTTTAGTTCCCCCAGTCCCGGGGTAAAAGTTGGAGAATTTCCCTGACTAACTCTGCTTTTCTCTTTTCCATCAACATCAACAAATTCGTTAGGAGGCAAGGGTAAAATATCCAATGGAGTCAAAGGATTAAATCCATACACATCTCAATGGTGAGTATGATGTAGTAGAATGCACAGCTCTATTGTAATGCGAATTCAACATGAGACAAACAATTTTTCCTATTGTTTTAAGTTCTTTTTTAAAACAGCACGCAACAATTGTGAAAGGGTCCTTTTAAAACTACTTCTGTTTGACCATCCGTCTGAGGATTGGCAATAGTAGAAAATACAATTTAGTTCCCAATCGTTCCACAAAGTGCGCCAGAAATGGCTGAGAAATTTAAACATCCCTATCACTTACCAGGACCTTGGCAGGCCATGCAAACGCACAATTTCTTTAAAGAATAATTCAGTAATATGTGTTGGCATCATTAGTTTTAGAACAGGCAATAAAACGAGCCATTTTGCAAAACCCTATCAACAACAACAAATATGCAATCCTTTCTATTACTAGATCGTGGCAAACCTAGAAAAAAGGGTCCATAGAAATGTCAGTCCAAGTTGATGAGGTACAGGTAAATGGGGTGTATTCTCCATGTGGCATTACTTTGGATTTAGCCTGTTTACACACAATGCTTTTTTCACACACAGCTTCCCACATAAAGTTTCATCCTAGGCCAGTAAAAATGCTCATGCAAAATGTCCAAAGTTTTCTGTATACCAAAGTGCCCCATTAGTCTACCCCCCAAATGTGTTTCTCTAATAAGCAATTCACGCAAGGAAAAATTAAGGAACACAAATTTTTGTCTTTCTTAAACAGAAACCCCTCATGCTTATAAAAACCAGCATATGCATGCTCAGAAAACACACTCCACACTTGACCAAAATCAACATCATTCTCATACAAATCCTTGATAAACTCAAATCCAAGCAATTTTGTTTGTAAAGAGGTCAGAAGTAAATACCTCCTGGATAGTGCATCAGCCACTACATTTTCTTTCCCTTGCTTGTATTTGATAACATAAGGAAAATTTTCAATAAATTCCAGCCACCTAGCATGCCTTTTGTTCAATTTAAACCCTGAGTCTTCAAGAACTTCAGTTTTCATGATCTGAGTGGATAATGAACCCCTTAGGCCATAGATAAAGCTCCAATTTGAAAGTCCTCACTAATGCATATAGCTCGTTTTCATAGGTGGGATAATTCAATGCCACCCCCTTTTTTTCTTTTCACTAAAGTAAGCAATTGGCTTGGAATCCTGCATCAAAACACCACCAATACCTTTCCCAGAAGCATCACATTCAATTTCAAAGATTTTTTCAAAATTAGGTAGAACAAGCAAATTTGCTTTGGGTTCAGCTTTTTTTTTAAAAAGTATTGAAAGCTTTCACATGTATTTCAGTCCACCTAAACCAGCATTCTTTTTAACAAGGTCATTTAAAGGAGCAGCTATAGAACTAAAATCCCTCAAAAATCTCCTATAAAAGCTTGCTAAGCCATGAAGCTTTTTACTCATTAGAATTCTTAGGTTTTGGCAATTCCTTGATCGCTTTTATTTTTCTCCTCAAAAATAGAATCCCCTGGCACCTACAAAAAAACCCAAAAAACACCACAAACTCCATGCAAAAGTTACATTCTTTAATTTGCAAATAACTTATTTTCTCTCAAAACATGAAAACTATTTGCAAATGCTGAACAATTTTATTCTAGATTTTTACTGTAGCTAAAATGTCATCAAAATAGACTACAACAAATTTTCCTATTGAAAGTACGAAGAACATGATTCATTAATCTCATAAACGTACTTGGTGCATTTGTTAAACCGAAAGGCATTACCAACCACTCATAGAGACCATATTTAGTTTTAAAAGCGTTTTCCATTCATCTCCTTCTCTCATGCGTTTTTGGGTTTAATAACCATTCTTTAAATCAACCTTTGAAAACAAACACGCACCATGTAGTTCATCTAACATACATCAAGTCTAGGTATGGGATGTCAGTACTTAACTGTGTTTTTGTTGATAGCTCGACAATCCATACACATACGCCATGATTATCTTTCTTTAGAACCAGAATAACAGGAACCGAAAAATGGGCTAAGGCTCTCTTTCACAAAACCCTTTTTCTACCAGTTCATCCACTTGCCTCTGAATCTCCTTTGTCTCCTCTGGATTTGCTCTATAGGCTGGTCTTTTTGGGAATTGAGGCATTTGGGAAAACGAAGTCGATTTGATGCTCAATTACCTCTCAACGAAGGTAATCCACTAGGTATCTCCTCAGGGAACAAGTTAGAAAATTCCTACAAAAGAGAAACAACAACTGTAGGCAAAAAAGGGGTTTTAAGATGGTCAGTGGAAAATAAACATCCTTATACATCAGTACAAGTAAGTGCCGTTTTGCTTCAAGGCACCTTCAATCTCATTTTGCCTCACCAATTTTCACTCGTGTTTCCCTCTAGTTCTTTTCTCTCTTTGGCTCACAAGTGTATTTTACCACTCGCTTTCACAATCTCGCTCTTTTTTTTGTTCAATCTGTTTTTTCCCTCTCTCTCTAAACTCTCTAGAAATCCTCAACTGATCCTCACTAGCCCCCAAGGATTAAGGGTGTCAAGACCACCGTCTTTTATTCAAAATAAAGGAATACATATTATGATACCCATAATGGGTGACCTTTCTATCAAACTGCCAAGGGCGTCCCAATAATTGGCAAGCCGCATAGGTACCACATCACACAATACCTCATTACGGTATTTCCCTATAGAGAAAGAAACCAGTACTCTCTTGGTCACTTTAACCTCCCCACATTCACTCAACCATTGCAGCTTATAAGGCTGTTCATGCTTCACAGGGTTTCAGGCTCAATTTATCAACAATAACGTGCTAGCAACATTTGTACAGCTACCACTATCAATAATCAAGCTACACACCTTGTTATTCACATGGCATCTAGTATGAAGATATGCCTTGCTGCACTTCATCACCCTCATTCTTAGGTTGAGTATTAAGAATCCCCCTAGTAACAAGAAATTCTCCCTTTAAAAGGACCTTCCATATCTACATCACTACAATCTTCCAGTGGGGCAATGTCATCATCATCCCCCGAACTCACACTCTCCACATCACCACTCTCCAAAAGGATCATCACCTTAGTGTTTGGAAAACCGCGATCAATATGCCCATATCCCTGGCACCTGAAACACTTAATGTCACGTAAAACTAGAAGTAGATTTGGTTTCAGTGTTACCTTTCGAATAGATGCTGGTGCCTTAGCCTTTTTCTTCCTCCTTACTTTTGGTGATGATTTATTATTCTTCCAATTCGCACTTCCATAATGAACTAGAAGTTGAATTATACTGGAAGAACTTTAAGTTGGTTATTAACCTTAAGTACTTTTTTGCCTTCAATTGCTTCTCAATCTTTATCGCCTTATGAAAAATAATTCCTAAATTATCTCCAAAATGTTTTGTAATCAACGATACCCCAACGATCTTCCTATTTCAAGCCATTTAAATGAACCTACCCTTTTTGTGCTTCATACCCTTTTTTACTTTAGCTTTTAATCAGGTATTTCCATTTCTTTGAAAGTAATCCTCTACATTTTTGGGGAACTTTGTGTCAAGCTTTGCAGTTTTTATGTAAATCCCCAAAATAATGAGTGGGAAAAATTTTCCCTTTTCCCAAATGATTGTTTTCTCTCATCCCATTGCTGACAGGTCTCTCCCCATATCGTTTTCTATTTTTAACAGTTGATCCCACCTACACTCGCATAGTCGGGTGAATTCGACTACTGAAATTTTTAATTTCTTATCCTCTAAAATAATTTTTGGCATTTAAAAATTTTTGTGTCAACCTTTCGCTCCCACTCCAAGTATAATTCGAGGGCTTTCCCTTCCCCTTGAAAGAGGGGGTTTTTTTTCATCTTTTTAAAACCCAAATTATTATCTTTTCCTTTGGGATTGTCCTCCCCATCACAAAATTATACTCTCTCACTTTAGTATTTTTTTTAATTCCATTCTAACTCCCCTCCTCGGAAGCCTCTAAATTTCATCGACCCACTGTAGTGAAAACCCCAAAAGCTCCCTACTTGCTCCTCTTATCTACCCCCTTTGTTGGACTGGCCCCAAAACTCAGCCCTCATCATTTTTTCATCTCACTCAACAATGCATCAAACATCAATTTATTATCTCCTACTCCCTTTCCCTTTCAGGTAAACTTTGGCCAGACATTTTTTCTGCAACAAAGAACGTCAAAATTTAAAAATATATAAAGGGGCCCCACAATTCACTCCCTTACGTGTTTACACTAAAGATGAAAATTCACTCTTTTGTGTAAAAAAAATTTTTTTGGGACTTTTTCACGATATTAATTTTCACACTCTTTTTTTTTTCCTTTACAAGTCCTTGTTCTAGAACAAAAATCAACAAAATTTCTTCAAAAAAAATAAACTAGGAATAAATTAATGTGAAAACCCCCAAAAAAAAAAATTAAGCAAGGGAAAAACGATTGACAAACCAATGCCCGGGAAAAATGGAAAATAAAAATTACTTGGGAAAAAAAGGAAAAAACAAGAACTCGGACGTTTTTCCAATGAAAAAAAAATTATCAATGGGAATTAAATCAACATTCAGCAACCCCCCCCCCCCCCCCTTTTTTTTTCACGCAAAAAAATTGCTTTTTGGAATGTGATATTCCTCGATTTAAAATTAAAACAACGACCCAAGGGGGTTATTGGCCGACAAAAAAAAGGGGTTCCCTAAAGTCCTTCAATGAAATCAGAGCGGAATGTAAAAATTTATTTTATTATTTTCCGGGGAAATTTGGGGAAAAATGGGAAATCACAAGAAGCAATTGTGCGCCCAAAAGACGACAGCAATAAACAAGGGGAAATTAAAAAAAGCCAAACCCCCACGAACGATTTTTTTTAAAAGCTACGACAAAAATTCACAAAAAACAGTGAACAAAAAAAAATATGAAAAAGGATAAAAATTCCCCGTTTTCAAGAGCCAACAAAAAAAAAAAGTGAAAAAAAAAAAAAAAAAAAAAAAAAAAAAAAAAAAAAAAAAAGAAAAAAGAAAAGAGGGCATGTCGACCCCAAAGGGGGACATGGGGGGGATAGTCCCGCAGGTTACGAAATCTAGTGACCCCAGACAACCCTTTTAAAAAAACAACGGGTAAACTGAAGATTGAAGCCCGGGAAGCCAAAGGGGGCCCCCTTTCTTCAAATTTTGATGAACCCTTCCGTAGGACATAAGGCAAGTAGCTCTTTTGGTTGGAGTGTAAAAAAAAGGGGGGAAAAAAGTGACCCCAGAAGGGGGGGGTTTTCCATGAAGGCGGGGGGGGGAAAAAAAATCAAGGTCAACATTTCCCCCGTCCCCGCACTGGAGCACACGGGAGCTCGAGTGAAGGGGTGACGCAACCCCAGATATCGATTTAAGACCCCCAAACCCTCAAAAAGGACTCAAACCCCAGAAATTTAAAATTTAATCGATTGAATTTTAAAGTAACCCGACCCCAATTTAACATGCCGAATTTGGGAAACCCAAGCTATCCGGATCGATTTCCCCCAAACGTTTTGGATGAAGAAATGAAGATTGTTCTATTGCAAGAAAATAAAGGAAAAAGAGAACTCTCTTTAAAAATTCATTTACAATAGATAAAACCCGATAATAACCTTTCAAAAGTCGTACAAAAGAGTTTATATTCGTCATTAAAAATTTAAAGCTGGCGGCCCCAAATACATTTAAAGGCTGGGTTTAAAATAAAAAAAAAAAAAAAGGATGGGTTAGGCCGGCCAGTAGGGCCGGGGAGCCTTCATAGCCAGCGTACCTTGCCTTTTAAAGGCTTTACCAATTCAAAATCGGCGGCCTAGGTGATAGGTTGGTGGCCTTTTTCCCTTTTTTGAAAATCGTTAATGCAATTCCGTGTTTCCCCCGCTTCGTCCCCCCTTTGATATATGATGTTCATGAGCTTAGACATGTTTTTAGAAATTGGGTCGAATTCGAATCACCTCTTTCTCCGAAGTTCCACAATCAACCCTTGCAATGCCTTCTTTATTCGCTTGGTTGTGATCGGGTCATAGGGCCCCCCATACCTTGTAAAGGGTCATTAGCTTTGAATAGCTCCGAGTGTTGGATGCCTCCCGATCTCTATCAAGGGAGGAGAGATGTTTCCGGAAGTCAACGTTTTTAGACTGAGGCAAAAAGGGCCCGGCCGGGGGGGACTTGGGCGAGGTGAGATAGAAAGGAAGGGGGGGGTTCCCATCGGGAGAGTCATGTGGGTCGATGATGTGGCAGGGGGGGTTCCCAAAAGGGGGGACTTGAATGGGAGGAAAGTAGTTTGTGGAGGGAAAAACACGACGACTAGAGGTAGGGGGGGGTTGGGGTTTTCTTGAAAGTGTTTTTTTAAATGGCGATTTTGGTTTCAACGAAGGTTGATTAATAGGAGAAGGGGGAAAAGGCAAAATTTGGGGAATTTCGAAAAAAAAAAATGAGTTTTGTCTGGTGCCGGTTTTTTAATCCGAATTCCACAAGGTACAAATTTATTTTAAATTTAATCCGGGTCCCTATTTTAAAGGGTTTTTGGTTAATATTTTTCGTCAGGGGTGGCAACCAAACGGTGGAAAAAAAAATTTTGGGTTCTATTCATTTACCGTTTTTTTAACACCAACCAAATGTACCAAAATATATATAGTTTAAACATAAGAAAAAAAAAATGGGTTGGTACACCGTACACATATTTAACGAATATTCAGATTTTTTTCCCCATTTAATGCCAATGAGAGAATATAAAAATTTAAGATATTTTAAAGGTTTCGAAACAAAAACCGATGTAAGGGGTTTTGTCTAATATCTGTTAGGGTTTGGGTTTCAAGATTGGGACATTAGCGTTCGGCAAAATAGACAAACTTTATTAAGGAAAATTTAAATTTTTAAAAAAATTACGGGGAAAAACGTCCATGCCATGCCATTTTTCCTTATGGGTTATTAACCCACATCTTTTTGCTCTTTTCCACAAAAAACCGATCGTGTTACTTTTCTTTTATTGTACACTTTTTTCTTTTACTAATGTTTTTTTTTTGGGGCTCTATCCATTTTTGTACACACGAAAAATTAAAATTTAAAAGGGCCAAATCATCTTCGGGTTTTGTTACTTTTTTTGTAATTAAAAAATTTTAGAAAAAGCAAGTTGCATTTGTTCGGCTAAAAACATTATTTATAATTGAAAATTTTTAAAAATTTTTGAATTTTTATTATGATAGTAATTGAAAATTAAAAGGTTAGTTCGAGGTTATGTAGCAGATAATCATCAATAGAAATTTACAAATATTCATATTGGTTTCCAATCACGAATTAAAAAAAAAAATGATTTTAAATAGATCTACTTTTTTTTAGCATCTCCTAGAAACTAAAAATTTAGTTTTATTCTTAAGGTCTTAAAAACTTTTTCTTTTATTAACGCAATTTAAAACAACTTGACCCTTTACAGATAAATCAGAAATCCCCGGACTCAAATTTATGCAAAACAATCTGTTTTTATATATATAAAAAAAGACCTTTGAAGGAGTTTGCAACTTTATACAACTTGTACTGAAAAAAATTAAAAATGTTTTCACTAATCGATCTCAATTTTTTTATGTAAGGTCATGACTAGACAATCGTATGTTCCATGTTGGGGGATCCCTTATTAAAATTTTTGTTAATTGAAAAAAAATTTTTTTTTTTAAGAAATTAAGGGAGAGATCGTAAAATTTAAAAGTTTATATTAAAATCATAAAATTTTTCTTGGGGGTTAAACTTATTTTTTTATTTGGGTCCGTTGGGGTTTGGGGTCTTTTTAGTTGGTTGTGGGGGGTTCAACTAGGAAAAGCTATGCTTTTACAATAATGACTAGACTATGCCTCTTCTCGAAAACTTCATGGTGACTAGTTTACAACGATGGGCGAACGCTAGTAAAAAACTTTCATATCTTATCCCTTTTTAAAAAGTATTCTCAAAATTTTATATTATTGTTTCCTGTTAGGAATCTTCAAAAGAGTTTTGTAAAGATCTGGAAAATAGCATGCACCATTTTTTTTTGATAAACAGTTCCCTAGAACGTGGGGGCCCATCTTTTTGTCTTTTGTATGAGCTAGGCAAATTTCCCGCGAACGTTTAAAAGTAACGTAATGGAGGACTCAAAAGTGAAAAATTTTTAAGAAATTTTTTTTTATCGAGACTTTTCGAAAAATTTTTCAAGGTATCTTTCTCTCGAAGGCAACGACTTTAAGCTGCTCAAGTCCAAAGGGGAATTTCATATTTTTTTAAATAATTAAAAAAAAATGAAGAATGGATCGATCATGACAAAAAATTTAAATTTTAAAACCCATATATGGCCTTTTTTAAAGGGGTCAAATAGGTTTTTTTGTTCCTTAGAAAGGGAAAACCTTTAAAGGAAGAACAATAGGGGAAATTTTGCGGCAAAGAAATTACCTAGACTCGTTCCCTGCAAATAACCATTAAATCAACCCGGGCTACTTTGAAAGTGTAACCTACATTTGCTAGATTTCTTATAGTTTAAAGGGGAGTAATATTGAAACTTCTAAATATTTCTAAAGAATTTATAAAACAATTGGAAAGAAAAAAATTTTTTTTAAGTAATTTGAATTTACTTTTTAAACGAGGTCTGGGCAAAAAAAATTTTTTTGTGGAAAAAGATTAAAAAATGGAGTCTTTTTACCTATTAAAAGATGAAAAAAATAAGGCCCGGGTATTTCTCTAGAAAAATGACAAAAAAATTAAATTACTTAAAATCACCAAACACCCAAAAAATTTTTAAAGGAATTTATTTTAAATTGTATTTCATTAAAAAAATATTCTCAAGTTGAAGGGGGGAAAGAAACAAAAGAAACACCTTGACTAATAGTTTCGCTAAGCAGAGATAGAAAGGGAGTTTTGGCCTCCTTGAACCAATTTCACGTGAGTCCCGGTGTTAATAGTTTTTGATTTAGGGGGGAAAACAAATTTAATTTAAATTTTTTAAAAAAATTTTAAAAACTTAAAATGCGATTCAATTTAGTTCAAATTACTTTTAAAAATTATATTTAATTAATAAAAACTAAAAGTTATTGTAATTTTCAACAAAAAAGTTTAAAATTTCAAATTGAGGGGACATTATGAAAAAAAAAAAACATATAAGTCATATAAAATTGTTTCACAGGGGGTATTAAAATCTTAAGTAATTTAAAAAAAGTATACTGATTTACTTGAGAGATAAGATACGAATATAGAGATAAATGAGTAAATTATAGAGACTTAAGAGTGAAATGAGAATTAATAAAAAAAAATGATAAGAGGATTAAATGATTTGGTTTAGATTTAGTAATTCAAGTCAGTTCAATCCTTTGAATCGAAGTTGTAAACTATTTTGATCATCTTTAATTGAATCATGAATCAAATTAAAAATAAAAAACAATCATAATTTATAGTTTAATTGGACTTAGTTTGGTTGAGTTTGATGAATATGTTACCCCTTAGTCAAGTTCAGACGCAATGAACTTAAGTTTCCTAAACACAAGTCTCGGTCCCCCGATCCTTGTGAATACGAAATGAACCGGATCTATCTTAAGCATACAAGTCGCTCTTTTCATTTAAAGTTTGAAAGGAATATATGACATCACAAAAGAGCGGCCAGCTGCCAGTAGCCTGATTTCACACCGTGCTGACTATTTCTCGATTCATATACGTTTCAAGGAAAAATGTGTAACATGTTCCGAAAATGCCAAACAAGGGAACTTTTTATCCATCTATACATTTGGTTTTTCGCAAAGTTCATAATCAATTCTGAAAATACATATATATATATATAATATATATATATATTTTCTCTTAATAATATTGAAGGCACCGAATTATGAGACCTAAGTATTTCAACATTTTGAGGCTAAGCCATTGATTATGGCTTTTCAGTGCATGTAAAAGCTAGGCTAGATAAAGTGTCATAGGTGTATACAGCTTGTTTTCCTTCAATCATAAACCATCGGCAGGCGTTTTTACGAATGAAAAAAAAAATGATTGAATTATCCAATGCAAGACTATGAATTGCAAGGACACTAATTATTCTAACAATTTTGAGCTAATCCGACAAGATTAGATAATAAAAATAATTTTTATTGGTTTTTGTATACATCGACAATTAACTTGTATTGACGTCTTACTGCTATAAGAGAGGAGAGGCAAAATATTACTTCCATTAGATCTTTTATGTGCAATCTAATGTCAAAACAAGTTATATTTCATTCAATAAAATATCTACTTTGATCCAGCAAAACATTTCATATGATCTTGAATATGAATATGGGGAAGAGCAAATAGCTAACGACAATCCTAACAAAGCTTGCGTGTTCTTAAATGTTGTTTCCATTTATGTTCAATGTTAGCAATAATAGATAATATAAATAAGAAAATTCGTATTTATTTTGATCATAAATTACAAATTTATAATAAAAGTCATAATATGGATAATCAAATATAAATTGTATAATATAAATATTTTATTTCTAAAATAATAAATGATGTATAAAGTGGATTTCATCTAATTATATATACAAAAGCTAAAAAAACAATAGATAAAATTTAAAAATCAATTATGACTTAAAAAAATTACTAATAAATAAAAGTTGATAACGAAGATATACTATTAGAAAGGAGTAATATAAAAAAATGACAAATAACTACTAACCAAAAGTAAATAATAAAAAAGTGTTATAACAAGAAAAGCTTTCAAAATTATATATTACTAGGTAAATTTTTACACTATTCGTGATTATTAATTCAAAATATATTTACATAACAATATATATTTAAAAGTATTATAACTATAAGATATTGAAAATATAGAAATATAAATACATTTATACCTTTCTTATAAAATTAAAAATCTAAAAAATTCTTATAAAGTTAAAGTTATCTACTCTTTATTTTATTTACTATTACAAAAATATTAATTAAAATAAGAAAAGTTGTAGCAATCAAACATGAGTGCTTAACACGAACATGATCACAAATAGGAACAAGAGACTGACATTTGACGAACACAAACACAAAAACTTCAACACAACGCAACATACCAACAAGCGACAAGTGATGACCAACGAACATGTTGGGGTGTGGCTTATACTCTCCTACACTAGAGGGCTTTTAGCAATTATGCCTATATTTATTCATTAAAAGTTTGGGCTTCAACCCATGAATAGCTGTTACTATATATTCTTTTTCTTTTTTACTTGTAATTGCGTGATAAAAACGAGAAAGTGAGGTATTAATTATAGTAGAATCCTCTACTGGACGTAACCCTAGTTAATGAGTGAACCAAGATAAATCTTATGCATTTATTTTTCCTTCCTCTTTTTAACTTTACTTTATTATTATTTGTGAGCGTTGGCCCTAACATCAACTTCTTCTTGAGTGTCGGCCCTAATAGAACATATAACAACAACAACTCCTAAAGGTTGACATTTACCTCACATAAGATCAACACTCAAGATTCAATATTAGAAAAAAAAAATGCTATTTGAAGTTTCAAGTTTCTACTAAACAAAAGGAATCGATGGAAAAAAGTGTAAGAATAGAAAGTTAGAAATAGTACACATACATATTGTGACGCCTGACATAGTCGAAGAATGAAAGCTATAGCTTACAAATTTACTTGAATTTTGGGTTAGGCTAGGTTTCTCTAGGTTGCACGTCTTCAACTAAGCCGAGCTATTTCCTCTTCACTCCTTCTGCTAATGGAAAATAAGACCTTGTAGTAGAAACGTAAAAAACTAGTGGACTTGCGATTTTACCAATTTTATGTGTGGAACGTGTGGAATTGCGATTTTACTACGATTTTACCTCAAAATGTTTTTACATGTGAGTTGACTAAGAATATGCTCATCAACTCGTAAAATCATAGAAACGTGCGAGTTAACTCGTGATTTTGACAACTATGTACACAACCTTAAAATTAGTGTGCACACGAATGAGACTCCATTTAAAAATAGAGGAACTTGATCTAAATCTAATCATTTGTAAAGCATAGTCAAGAGAACAATTTAAAGAACGAATCAAGCTAATCGCAAGGTTAAATAGTCCCTATCATTATGTGAGTTGTCAAGCGTTTGATTATTAGGACATAGTCATGGTCAAAATAACGTAACACATTATAATTAATTGACAAACACTTCAGATTTTTCAAAGACTAGGCGTTTTTTTTCCAGTTTACATTGTACGGTTTCGGCCTTGCTATATATATCAAGAAATTAACCAGCCGGATTGTTGGAATTTCCCTATATGCTTTCTTTTGTTAGTACATCACGTGGGAGAGCAACATGCCGTTTTATAGACAATTGTACAAATCAACCTTGTAATAAATTGTCAAAGAGTGTTAGTTCAGTTTATTAATTCAATTAATTATCAAAGAGTATTAGTTCAGTTGGGTTAATCATACGAGCGTAAATAGATGGTGTAGTCTGAAGTTAGATATTCGAATCTTAACGAATTTACTTGATAGAAGATGTGAACATCCTTCCTTCAAACTGAGCCCCGGGCAAGATTCAGACTGTATCACACCTTTTGGGGCAGGTGTACAGATGGAACGGGCGTTGGGGGGGTTGGTAAAAAAAGGCTCGCCGTGACTTTTCTTAACCATGCCACATTTAAACTTCCATATAAGGGTTTTTGACAGAATAAACTCTATCTTATCTTGCATTTGTGAGTAAAAAAAAAAAAATCGGATATAGAGTCGGCGCTATTATATATTTCGAGTCAGCGATGAGATCAAGCTATATGACAGAGTCTCTCTCGATGACGTTTGGCTGGCATTGGATAATCTAGAATTGTATATTTCTAGAGCGTAAGCTTAACGAATGTGAAGAGGCTGTATAATAATAGATTGTAAATGACTTAGCAAAAACAACCACCAAGCTGGATTAACATATAGCCCAAGAAAAATGATTTAGCAAAAGAAAAAAACTATAGTTGAAACGGTAAATGGCATGATCTAGACGCGCCAAGTTGCCTATAACAAATCTCTATATGTTTACAATAGATCGTAAATATGCATGTTATAGATGTCCAAACAAAATGATGCATGAAGACAATGTGGAAGATTTGATTATTATAGATGGAATCTCCTTAATCGAGACTTGAAATTAATGGGCACGTTGAATTTGCATGAAATAAGGTAGAAATAAAATTATAATTTTTAAAATATAAAATAAATTAATAATAGTTATTACTTTTGTTTGGTTGTATTTAACAACTTTTGTAAAACTCGGACTGAATGTCTTTATAATTTATGTTCAAGTATATATATACATTAGGAGGATATATTTCCAAGCAACTATATCTTACAAACTAGGAAAATAAATCTTCCTCTACTAAATATAACAATACAAAATATACATGCCATATTTACAAACTAAGTCAAGAATAAAAAAATTTTAAAAATATTCAGTTTAAAAGTCCTTTTTCCGGTAGCCTGATTTTTTCAATCTAAAACAAAAACCCTTTATATTTGTGTAAATTTAAAAACCACACAACAGCTGGTGACAATTTTTGCGTTTATAGGTAAATGAAAAAACAACCCTCGAAAGTATGTGTATGTAATTAGGGTGTTTACCCCTCTTGATGGGGGAAACAAACTCAATTTTGAAGGAACGATTAATCCAAAAAAAAAAGTAATAAAGCTTTAGTCCAAAATTAGCGGGAAAGAAATTTAAAAAATGTGCGCACCAAATAAAAAAGGATTTTTTGTTCGGAACCCATTTTTGATGAAAGGAAAAGTTGTGAAACAAACCCTTGGTATGAAGAAAAGTTTGAAACTCATGGAATATATTCACCACCATTATCGCCGAAAGTTTTTAATAAAGGGGAAAAACTGAGTCTAATATATGTTACAAAGGTTTGAAAACAGTAAAACGTCGCTTTGGAATGAAAAAAATAAACCCATGAAAAATCGATGTAACGTCATAAATGTCACAAAAATTTATACTGATCTGTGAAATAATTGGTGAAATTTCCCCCAAACATCACTATGAATAATGTCAAAATTTTTTGGGCACGACTCCCCAAAAACGGAAAAGGCAATGTCTTACTTTTGCCAGTTTACAAGAAGAACAATTAACTAAAAACTTTTCTAGGGAACGAGAACACCTCTTTGCAAAAAATGTTTCAAAACAACATTATTTGGATGCCAAAGGGTTTCTATGCCGATGCCAGCCTTTTTGCAACAATGAAGAGAAATGACAAAGTGAGAATGGAAAATTTGGGAAGGAAATAATTGCCCATTTAGGCCCTTCGCTATCCCTTCCCCGACACTTGACCCTGCTGTACAACCATACGAAAAAAAGTGGACTCCAGTTATTATCCCCCTTTTCCCCAAACGAAAGAAAGTTAGTAGTAATTTAGGAGAAACCAAAAATGCAAAGGAAGAGCAAATATCCCCAATGTCGTATAGGAATATTATTTCCATCAAAAACCCTGAATGTGTTGAGTCCCATATATGGATGTTGATTATGAAATAAATCAGATGTCCCAGTCATATGATTTGTTCCCCTGGAACAAAAAACCCCAAGGAAAGAATTAGTGTTTTATTTTTCCCTTGAAGGCCAAGACAGAGAAAGCAGAGAGGTCATCTTTTTAAACCATATCTAGTGTGAGAACAGATTGCTTGTTGTAGTAAGTGTGGTGTTGAACCAGGATTGCAAGAGTTGGATACCGTAACAGAAAAGCTTGTGCCCTTTATTTTGAGGCATTGTAGGACACTCCTTAATAATATGCCCTTTTTTGCTTGCAATATTCAGAACTTCTTACTACAATCCGGGCATAGACCAATTCTTTACAGTCGTAACCTGCTTGCCCCTTTCCTCGGTTGAGCAGCAAATGCAACATTAACTATTCCAGATGATCCACCATTTGCCCCAAAATAGCGACTTGTTTTGCCTCTTTGTTCCTGCGAGAAATTCCCCAAAACATATATAAAAACGGGCACTGGTTCTATTCAGAAACCCCAGCCTAAGGGGTTTTCAAATTCAGGTTGAGTTTCATCAAGAACTATCACGACGCTCCTTCATGAAAGCCTGAAGACTAGCCAAACTCCCCTTTTGACCCCTTTAGTATAGAAAAACCAAAATATTCGCCCTAAATTGGGAATCCAAATAATATGTTCAATTGGAGTTTACCTTGACTAAAATTTACTCATACCCAATTTCCCAATTGGAAAGTCTTGCAGTATTATCTTGATTGAGACGCGCTTCAATTTTCCCCACATTTCTTTTGCTGTAAAAAAGGATGAAAGTTGTTCCCCATGTGAGCTAAATAGATCCAAAATCCAAGAAACAACCCGTGCATTTTTGCCCCCCATTGACCCGATCTTTGACTTGTAGGAGTCGGGAAGCCCCATCTGTGCCCCAAAAGCCCCCTTCCCCAAAAACCAACTAAATTTCCATGCGCAAAATTTTTCTGTAATCTAATCTAAGTTTCATGTGTTTTCAGAACATCTAAACCGAATTTCACTCACAAATTGATTTCAAAAAAATTTTTGTTGGAAATTTTCAAATTTAGTTTCTTTATCTTTTTTAAAAACGTGGCATGAAAAACACTCTTTAAATTTTAAAGGGAAACATAAATGAAAAGACTGGTTTTTTAGGACTGTAATTTTAGCAAGAAAAAATTCAATTGAATATGCCCATAATTTAAAAATTTTCAAAATTTAAAAATTTTAAAATATTAAAAAATAAAAAAATTCAAATAAAAATTTTTGACATATTTTTTTTTTATATAATCAAAACACATTTAAGGAGACTCTTGTGTAGAATAATAATTGCTGCTTTTTTCCCTTTAAAGGGAAAATTTGAAAAATGCAAAAAGATATTATTGATAAAAACCCAAGACAAGTAGTTAGAGCAATAAAACACTTTTTAAGAAAAATTTTTTTTTTTCAACATCAAAAAGTCCCATTTTACCCAAACCCTATATACGGGAAAAAGTATGTTAGAAGTACTTTTACTTTTGGGTTTTTAAATTAAAAAAAGTTCTATATAATTTAAATTAATTATTTGATTTTTCTATTTTTATACAAAAATTCAATTGGATTCTTTATTTTTAAGGATTTAATGATCAAAAATCTTATAAAATTTTAAAAAAAGGGATTTTGGTTGGTGCAATAAAATAAATTAAAGGACTTATGAGTCCCTTGAGGACTTGTTTGGGGTTTTTTTGGAATAAATTTAAAAAGAGGCTTAGAAAAATTTAAAATCAAAGCATAAACTATTTGATTAACTTTTAATATAAATACAAAGGACTGCTCATGCATTTTTCCCAAAAACATTTAAGATTTCCCAAAACTAGCACACGCTACTGTATTTATTTGTTTATTTTTGTTTGGAATAGGGGTATTTCATTTATAGAAGTACAATGAAATATAAAGCATGCGTATTTTTTAAAAAATAAATCAAAAGAAACTGAAATTCAAAGACCCAATTCGAAAAAGGAAACACTCTTACATAAGGAGGGCTAACATTGAACCAAAAAAAATTTCTGCACGATTGCATTTTTGGGGAACGATAGGACTCTAGCTAAAAAAATTTTCATTTTGAGATGATAAACAAAAACAACTAAAAAAAAAAAACTTAGTTTTTTAAAAGTAAGGTTCCAAAAATTTTTTATTTGTTGATGGAGGAACAGCTGCAAATCTTTAGTTATGAATTAAGAGGGCCCTCTTATTAAATGGGAGCTCGGTGGAAATAGTTGTTGCACTGAGTGATTCAAGGTAGTGATTAAAATTTAAACACCATTTTTTTCTAAATCTTAAAATGAAGAACTTGAAAAAGGGATTACTTTCTATTTAGGGGAAAGCCCGGGTTTTGCAATGAAAACATGTTCGAAGTGCAAAATTTTTTTAAGCACTCCATGGATGCGTTTTTCAATGTTTTGGGCTTTTAAAAGTCATATTGTTCTCTTTTTTCTTGTTCTTTTTTATTATTTAACCTGGGAAAGGAAAAGTAGCACCATTAAAATTAATAATAACAATAAAAAAAAAATAGAAGTACGATGAAAAATAATGATCTGCAGAAAAAAACACATAATAAACCCAAGTTGAGATTCAATATTGGTAGTTGTTACACCAAACCCAAAGACGTCGACTTTATAAACATTTTTGTGCTTTTATTATATAAAATTTTTCCTGTCAAATCTTTCCATATTTACTTATAGACTTGATCATAAAAATTAAAAAAAACCCTCCCACGGTCCCAACACGCTCTGTGCTGCATTTTCTTAAAAAACCGTGACTTTTTTTCCCCGATCGGGTTTGGGCGTTACTATGTCTTCATTTCTTTGCGCGACCCTCTTTTTTGGGTTTCTTACCGCTCGTTGCCTCACACTTTTGCCTATATTCATTTCGAGTTTCCCCCGTGCGGGGGCACGTTAACGTAAAAATTTTTTAATTTCCCTTTTTTCCCTTTTCTTTCCTATTTCAAAAGTAATGAAATAAGAAGTTTACGAGAAATAAAAATCCTAGTACAACATTTTTATTTCACAGGGGCCTTTTTTAACGTTGATAATGTCTTTGAAGAGAAACGTTTTTAACACACCTTTAAGGGAATGGATAGGCACAATTACTAAAATAAGTCGCTATTTCACGATTTAAAAAAAATTTAACGGGAATATTAAAATTTTTTAATTATTTAATGTTATAAATTTAAGACTTTTTTTTTTTTAATTCTCTTTAATAAGTGACCATCCCAAAATCATCATCCCCCTAAATAAAAATTGACATAAAAAACTAGATACCCATTTTTGGAAACTGTATTAAATTTTCAATTTGTTTTACTATTTGGTTAAATAAGTTCCCAAAATGGGGGAGCTATTTAAAATTGGGGGGAAACCATCAAAAATAATGCAATTAAAAAAAAATTTCAAAATGGTATCTAAAATTTTTGATCCAAAAATAGGTTACAAAAATGCGAGTGGGTTTTTGCATTGCATTGAAGGCAATTCTAAGTACACGCTTTCAGTTTTGTATTTCGATTTTTTTTTTTTAAATTTTAAAAAAAATTTATAAAGAAATCATATTTAAAAAAAAAAAAAAAAATTAAAAAATTTTTTCAAATTATTTTTTTAAAAAAAAAAAAAAAAATTTACCCAAAAGGGGGAAAAAAAAAAAAAAATTTTCCAAATTTTAAAATTATAAAAATTGATTTTTAAAAATTTTTTTAAAAAAAAAATTTTTACCCCTTTAATTTCTTTTTTTATAGTATACCTAAAAAAAAAAAAAGGGAAAAAAAATTTTTGCTAATGCAATTTTTTTTTCCAACTTTGAAGGGTCATAAAAATTTCCGTTTATGTGAAAAATTTCGGAGCTCATGATATATTATAAATGACTAATTTGATTTTATTTTAGTTAAGAAACGGTTTTCCATTTTAAAGTTTTATGAGGGTTAAATTGTTTTGTTTTATGGCCAAATAGCTACTTGACAAAAAAAAAAAAAAAAAAAAGAAACAAGGTTCAAATTAAAGGCCTTTATTTCATTGTACCTGTCTACATCTTTATAACTTTTTTTTGAAATAATTTTTTTTCAAATCCCCAAATTTTGCGAATTTAAAAAAAAAAAATGCATTATTTTGGTGGGATTCCCTAAAAAGTTAGGTGTTGGTTTAAAATTTTTTTGTAACTTCAACATAAATTTAATTTTAAAATTTTTTTAATCATAGACGTGAAAATTAAAAAATATTTTACCCTATCATCCATTAAAATTTTGAATACACACATCGTCGTTTACAAAAAAAAGAAAAAGAAAAAAAAATTTTTGGGCCCATGTTCAATCTCTCATTTTTCCCAAAATTCACACTTTTTTTCTTATTTGTTTAGGTTGAAAAAAAAATACTTGTTGGGACTTACCCCGATTACCATGTAAACCCTTTCCTATCGAGTTTTGCATGGGCATCATTTTTCATGGATTTTAGTTGTGAATCCAAAGCTTTCTTAAAACCTAACTACACTTGGAACCCTAGCTTTGGGCCCACTTGCCAAAACCCCAAAAAAGGGTTTGCAATCTTTAAATTCTCTCTCTCTCTTTTCAAGAGTGGGAGAGTGGTGGTTTCCCAAACCCAAACCCCATAGGTAGGTTGGGGACCCAAAATCAATTAAAACTCAACAAATCTAAATTTTGGTTTTAATTTTGGAAAAGTCTTTTCCCAAAAGATTATATTTTAAAAAACCTTTATTTCAATATAAATTTTTAAATACAAAAAAAAACCCAAAAAATTAAATATTACCAAAATCAACAAAAATCTTATTAAAAATCCATTTTTTAGTTTTTGGGAAAAAAACCTTAGCCATATATAATATGAGTTCATCCCATTTTAAAAAAGGTTAACTTAAAAAGTGACCCAACTCCATTAGCTAGGTTGTTTAGCCCAATTAATCAAGGGAAATCTTTGGCCCTCCCACTACCATTGAAAAGCAAACAAAAAAAAAAAAAAATTGAAGAAAAAACCCCTCAAGTCATAATTTAGGGTTTTAGGGGTCTGAATAAACTTGATTAATGGTGGTGGGGGTCATTTACTACCCTTTCTTCACTCCTATAGGATGTTAGATAATTACCTACCAACCCTTTAAAGGGTTAAAAGACCCACTTATAGTAGTTGGGTTGCAATATGTTAGTTTATTCATGGCCTTGGTGATTGTGTGGGGGCCCCTTTTTTTTTTTTTTTTTTTTTTAAATTTTTTTTATAATTTTCTTTTTATTGTTTAATTAAATTATTTTAAAAATATTAATTTACAAATTAATTATGTGTACCAATTTTGGGGTTTGATATGCATTCCCCCTATTATTATTTACACAAAAGAAATAAAATATAGGTTGTAAAAAAGTAAAAATAGTTTAAAAAATAAATAGGCAAAGTGAAAATTTGTAATTTTTCCCTTTTTTTAAATGAGTCCCCTTAAAATTTTTGGGTTTTTTTTAAATCCCCCAAAAAAACATGTTTTAAAAAAAAATCCCAAAACCCCTTTGAAATGGGGTTGAGTTTTTTTCTTTAAAAAAACACTCTTTTAATCTTTTTATTAATTGAAATTTTTTTTATTTAATTAAAATTTAAATTTTTTAAGATTTTTGTTTAGTTTGTACCTTATTAGTTTAATTTAATGAAAAAATTTTTTTTTTTTACAATTTCTTTTTTTAGCGTCTACCGTTACGCCAATAATTTTTTTTTAAAAATCTATCATGATATTTATTTTTAGAATTATCCATGGATAGTTTGTTGGGGTTTAATATAAAAAAGAAATAATAAAATTTTAAAAAATCGGAACCCCCAATGTTAGGGAAAAATGACTAATGAGTTGAAATCCATTTATAAAATGCATTGTATCATGGATACAAATCCCGAAGTAGTACTGATCCGAGGGATGAAGCTCCTAAACATGGTGTTCATCTTGTTGATGACTGCAGCACGAGGAAGGAGCCACCCATTGAACATGAGGTGAATGCAATTTTCATCATAGCAATATCAATTCCCATCCACCTTTCTCAAATAATTGCTTGGTAAGAGCCCAAATTTTTGGGTTATTGTGAAAATCTTCGTCTAAACTTTAGGTTGTTTTGGTAATTCTATATCTAAAATTCAAAGTCGTAAAAAGTTTTTACCGTCATATGAATTCTATTGTCTATATTTATATTTTTTGTTCAATTAATATATATTTATCGTGTCAAGTAGTAAATTATTTCATTAATTACGTAAAAAAAAGAATAAATATCTATTGATTTTTGGGATTGAATATAAGAATTTTAAATAAAAATGAATATGTTATATACCATAATGAAAGTAAGTAATTACAATTTTTTTTTACTGAAAGGAAATTCATTTGAGGAGGGGAAAAAAGCATATAAATCAAAATCATATAGGTAAACAGTAAGGTGCTCATTGAGTAAAGATGCCGTACGTTCATACTGTTCATATTTGTTGGTGAACTCTATCTATCTTGTAGGATGGTTTTACGCGTTCAAGAAATCAGGCGAATCCGATTAGAGAACGAGAAGTTGACTGAAGCATTGAGTTTGGTGACGGAGAAATACAAAGCCTTGCGAAGCCAAATTCCAGAAAACGAAACCGACTATGACAACCTCAGCTTCGAGGAAAAGGAAGCTAGACGACAACGATTACGGCAGCATGATTAGGATATATGAAAACGGCAATGCATGTTTCCCTGCTTTTACTGGTTGGAACAATTACCAAGAAATGTGGAAGAAAACCGAAGGAAAGCGTCAAATCAAACGTCTCCAAGTTCTTGGTCCCCCATGATGCATCCGATACAAGTCTTGTAGTGAAGTGAATCTCTTAAAGATCTTGTATTTATGTTAAGAAATAGAAGTATCACTCACGTTGTTGTTGTTGTTATTATGCCTTTTCAATATAAGTTTTCAAAAGAGGATTCTATCATATTTTTTAAAACTGATTATATATTTTATAAAAAAAATATGTAAAATTCATTTATTTAACTAATTAATAAGTATACTAAAGGTATCTTTTCAAATTATATGTTCTCTGGCGCTATAAATTTAGTTGAAAAATTTATAGGGCAAATTTTTCTTGTTAGATGGGCTCCGTACGTCTGAGCTAATGCTGCCACTTCTTTGCCATAGGAATACATGCCAAATTTTTGAAAACTTCTTGTCTTACCGGAAAAAAAAAGAAAGAAAGAAGGAACTACTTCTATATAAATTAAGGATTTTGTAGGGGAGTATGTTTGGATATTTGTTAAAAAACTATAATATATAAAGAGTTTCACATATTCCAACATACTGCTTTTTTTTTTTTTTGGTGTCGTGTACCTTTTAATGTTTTAATAACTAGTTTATTCTTTTTTTTAAGTTATATTTTAACTAATACTTTAATAAAAACCCTAATTTATATGCACGAAAGAGTTAAATAGCTTCCACTTACGGTATGCTGTTTTATTATTATGTTTTTCGTTTGTTCATTGGGAAATCGCGAATTTCGGTCAGTAAAAAGTTATAAATATTAGATTTTTTTTAAAATAAAAACCCACATTTATCATGGGAATATCAAATTTAAGTAAAGTTATATGATTTTCCAAGAAATTCAATGAAAATAAAAAGAACTCCATTTCTCTTCAACCTGATATTTTATTCTCAAAGTCAAACAGTGATTTTATTGAAACAGCTTTTATTTTGGATAAAGCACTTATATTTGAGTGGAAAATAATTTTATCAGTTAATGGAAATTTGGAACAAATGCATACATAATTAGATTCGACCATTTTTTCTCCATTAGTATTTCATTTTTGCACTTCTTTACCCATTTACTTCCTAATATACGTTGGGGAAAAAACTGTGCTAGTCAATAACCCGAAACGAAATACTTAACCCATACAATTAAAAGGTTTTGAATCCTAATCTTTTTCGGATTTGATCTGTTAGTGTCATATATGTATGTATGTATGTATGTATTGATATATTTCAATAAATGAAATCCGTGTTTATGTAACTGGAAGGAAGTTTCCAGTCGATATTTCTCATGGCGAGTGGTTTATTCTTTTTGCGTGTTTTTTAGGTCGTAAATGATGGGTACGCATGGAGAAAGTATGGTCAAAAGGCACCAGAGACAACCCATCCCCTAGGGCTTTTTAAACAAGTGCTCTACGCTCCGATTCCCCGGGTTAAAAAGAAGGTAGCCGGAAAAAACCGTAGTGGGGATAATACTTTCAGTAATTGCATAATGGGAATCAATAACATATATTCTTTTCCCTTATTATTAATACCTAAACAATATATATTTTGCAAACAATTAACCATTTCATAATATAAATCATTATGAAGTTATAAGACTAGAGACATGTTAAGCATTAAGACCTATTGTGTAGACCATATATGATTGGATAGTTTTAAATTGATCATTAGATGTTACGAAACAAGTTTCAATTTCGACTTTTAAAATTTGTTACACATGGGTAGGGTATAGGGTTTCATTTTGTAACCCTCTTACAACTACCTTGTAACTTTTACATGTTATCATTAAATTTGATAAATAAAAGAAAATCTAACTAGACTAACATAATTTACAACGCATATTTTAAAGTAATACTTAATTGGATAGTTAAGCCCGTATCACGTCTCCAATTTAAGTCTATATTTCCCATTTATGTATATTATATTTTTGTTGTTATTTTGTATTTCTTTTTAAAGTTCATATATTTGCAATCTTGAAATTTAAATTTAAATGTGATATTGACTTTCAATTTGACTATTGTATTCTAAGTATGAATTTGTTATAATATTTGAAAGATAAAAGTAAAAAAATAAAATTTACAGGATATTAAAAATTTATAAATTTTCGGTGCATGAATTTTAGGATAATTTTCCAAAAGGTAAAGAGTATTGTAAGCTCCAAATTTTTAAAACCCTTACTTCCAAGATCCATGGTACCCCCAAGTCTCCAAATGATGAAAGCTCTTTAAATTACCTCGAGCTGGCAAAATTCCAAAAAGAAAAATGATGACACAACAATACTAAAAATAATGTCCAAATCCATGGTAAGACTCCCGCATGGGTTAGCATATGGATATTGTCCCAAGATCCTTTCCCAAAAAGAAGAATTTTTGAATTGTGAGGAAGCATGAAAAAATAAGAACAGAGGGAGTGTGGAAAGTTGTGAAACAAGAGGGGAAATTTTGGGGTTTTTTAGTAGGTCAGCTTTATCCCAAGAAACTTCTATTGAAGAAAATGTGACATTGGAAATTTATGTTGGAGACGAAAACAAAGCTAAATTGTTTTTAAATTTTTTTTTTTCCCAGGTGCAAGGAGTTTTGATAATCCATTTTTATTTTGGTAGCTTATATGGAGGAGAGCACAACCACAAGTGCCCTACTCCGGCACAATATCACCACACACCCCCAAAATTGTCAAACACGCACTCACTTCCCATTATTGCACCGGAAAGGGCCTCACACTTCCCGGAGCAATGGCAACATCATCCATGATACGGCCCACGTCCAACATCACCACGTCCAACTTGTACTTCCCCACCAAAACAAGATCAAATTGACCGTGCACCATTGCCATTACCTCAATTTCTTGTGCAACAAATGGCTTTGTCCTTGACAAAAAGATCCCAATTTCACGGCAGCGCTGGTCGACGCCATTTCTGGTAAAGTGTAGAGGAGGCTGGGGACGGAGTCATGGGGATAAAGAAATCCAAAGGAGTAATGTCACAAATTTCTATGTGGATTTTAGGCGAATTTTAAATTTAATTTTGAACTTTAACATCCCTAAATGTTTGCTTAATTAAATTTTTATTTTTCCGCATTACTATATTCATATCTTTCTTCACCTTCATCATTCCATATATTCATTTTTAAACCATGTCAAAGTTGACTTAAATATCATAATTGGTAATCTTAAAGTTTATATAGTAATGCTAAAAGTAAAAAAATTTAAAATTTAAATAACATTTGATAATGTTTAAAACTTAAAAAAAAAAAATCCTAAATGTTTGTGACTACCCTGCTTTCTTGCTCTGCTTCCAAATGTACCTCTTCCCGCCGGTGGATCAACTTGAAAAGTACACAGCATTGCGCTTATATTAGGAATTTTAAAGTTAAGAGTAGTTTAGTTATATATTAATTATATCTAAATATTATATTGAGTCGAGGTTGTTTATTAATATTTTAGCATTGAGTTTAGCAAATTGGGCTTTTCTTCCTTATGAGGATTGAGTAGCTTATTGCATGCGTTTTTTTTTTCTCCTTTTTCTTTTAAAATAATCTGTTAAAGCTAGTATATTGAAAAATGTGCATGGTTTGTGTATTTTTCCTTTGAGATATAGTATGGATTGAATGAAGATGTTTTATCATTCACATGGCCTCTTCTAATTTGTTTTCTTTACTTAAATTTATGTATTGGACAAAGGAAAAAAAATTGGTAGAATCAGTGGATCACACAATCTTACTATGTTTTGATTGCATAGTGTTAAGGATACCAACAACAAGCCGACTCAAAAGCTATTAGAATTTTTCAATATTTATTCAATAATTAAATCAAATTTGAGTTCAAACAACTTTAATAACTTATTAATTCTAAGCTTGACTTTCTAAGGTTGAAATACTTGGAAATTCATTTGAATGCATAATTAACTTAAGTTTATAACAAGATTAATTAAAATTGAGTTCGATGTATATATATAGTAAACATGAATGAAAACTTTATTCAAATTCAAAAGAAGCGAGCTTAGAGAGCCGGTCTTTGAACAACAATTGACTCAAAGAAGATAGGGGTTTTTCAACTCAAAAAACTATAAACTTACCCAGTTTTGCTTTGAGTAGTAACTCAATGGGTACGAGCATTTGTCTAATAAAAAACCAAGGAAAAATGACAAGGAGAAAAAGGAGACTTGATGGACCAAATATCCTCAATTATCTCTTTATTTTCCAAAGACAAGATTAAAAACAGGAAATAGAATAAAAAACAATTTTGGAATCTGTCTCAAGAACTACTTTCACCCCAACCTCTTCTTTGGGCCAAACGGAGTCCTTCCCTTATTACAATAGCTTCTGTTGTCAAGCTGTCTGACTGATTAATATGACTAGCCGTAGCTTGTAAAAGAATTCCATAAGAATCCCTGCAGATAATTCCATAGCAGCTGCCTTGGAAGATAAATCACTTGCGCCATCACAATTGACCTTGATATAACCAAATTTCGGTGGCTACCAATACTTGATATTAACTTGCAGAGTGATAACCCCTGCCTCATTCATTACAGCTAAATCTGCTCCCGACAGCTGTACATTCCCTCATTCCTGTTGATTTCGTATCATAACAGCTCCGGTCAGCTTTTGTTCTAAGAACAGGCAACAACTTTGTATTCAAATCTCCAGCCCGAACACAAGAACTAGCAGCCTCAGAACTTTGAGCAGAAGCGGTATTTGCGTCTTCTTGCCTCGAAGAAACTTCAGTTGATTCCAATTTCCCGCTTTCATTTAAATTCCAAGAAGACATTTTTGATAACCATCTCTGGAGTCGGATCCTTCTTTTAAAAAATACATGATTTCTATGCTTCCAAAACCTACCAAAAAACGACAGCAAACATTTCAAACCTTTCCTATCACATATCCAGTACTCCATCCATCCATCAATCCTTGACGTATCAAGTGCATAAATTCTATTATTGCAGCATTGAGACTATACAGTTCGGACCTAGTTGCTATCAAAAAACAATGTTCAACCATTTTCATCAAAGCCACAGTTGAAGCATGTGGGTGTATGAATTATCTTCTTGCGAAAAAGGTTGAAGTTAGTTGTGTAAAACTTGCATTATAGAAGCTTAATCATATGCAGCAGCGGAAGCAAAATAGATCATTTACATACCTCCAGCCATTGCAAAGCAAATAGGTGTCCTGTTCGGTGGAGAATGATGTTGCGCCTCGGTTACGGTTGATGCTTCTAAACCTTAACTCACTCAATATAGATGGTGTATTTTCTGTAGTGGTGAGCAGGATTAGGGACCCCGTTAGTACTCCTATTTATAACTCATTCCATCATGAGTTGTTCCACAAAATTAGGAATTATTTGGAACATATCTTTCCTGATTTAGTGGGATTTATTGTTCCGATTTAGTAGGATAATATTATTTCTTTATTATGGGATTCATGGACCATATCTAAAGGTTATTTGTTTCCAATAAAAAAGGAAAGAGAATAACCAACATTTTCCCACTTAGTCCATATATTCCATAATTTATCTTAATGAGAAACAAAATTCATGAATCATGGTGATAGGTCCTCTAATGACGAGTATTATCTCCCATGTATTACAATGCATTGTGCTTCTCAATCTCATAGAAACTTGATGAATAAACCGATGTTTATTCCGGGTCCAAACTTAATGATATTTCTCAAAATAAATGAATAAACAAATGTGTACACAAGGCTAAATGAGAAAACATCAACTGAATAAGAGTTTCATTGACATTAACATAATAAAAAATTACATTATGGAACCAAGTCCCATTCTCATCACATGATCCTTAAAACTCTTTAGTTGCATGCCTTTAGTTAAAGGATCAGCTATCATTACTCAGTGCTATGTGCTCGATAACCACTTTCTTTTCCTTAACACATTCTCTTATGGCTAAATACTTGATGTCGATATGTTTACTTCGACTACCACTCTTATTGTTCTTAGCCATAAATACAGTAGCTGAGTTATCACAGTAAAATCTTAATGGCCTAGAATATAGAGTCGACAATACTAAGGCCAGATATAAAACTCTTTAACCATACACCATGTGAGGTAGCCTCAAAACAAGATATGAACTCGGTCTCATCGTGGAAGTAGCAGTCAAGGTCTGCTTTGCACTTCTCCAAGATACGGCCCACTGGCAAAACATGAAAACATAACCAGATGTTGATTTACGTGAATCACACAGCCAGCAAAATCTGCATCGGAGTACCCAATAACCTCCAGATTATCGGTTCGTCTATATATGAGCATATAACTCTTTGTCCTTTGAAGGTACCTCATTACCTTTTTTGCAGCTCTCCAGTGGTCAATACCTGGGTTACTCTGACATCTTCCTAGTATCCCAACAGCAAATGCAATGTCAAGTCTGATACAGACCTGAGCATACATCAGGCTTCCAACAGCTGAAGCATATGGGATGTTTCTCATTTATTCCTACTCAAGCTCATTTTTGGGACATTGACTTAGCTGAATTTATCACCCTTTATAATGGGTGCTACACTTGGTGAATAATCTTTCATCCGAAATCTCTCTATAACTTTATTGATATAGGTTTCTTGAGACAAACCTAAAATGCCTTGAGATCTATCCCTATGGATCTTAATGCCAATGACATAAGATGCCTCACCCATATCCTTCATATCAAAGTTCTTTGAGAGAATTGTTTCACTTCATATAGCAAACCCTTATTATTGGTGCAAGTAAAATATCATCCACATTGACACAAGAAACAAATTTTACTCCCACTGACCTTTTGGTATATACATTGATCCATCATGTTTTCTTCAAAGCCAAATGAAGTGATGATATCATGGAATTTCAAATACCATTGACGGGAGGCTTGTTTTAATCCATATATGGATTTATTAAGCTTGCAAACCAAGTGCTCACCTTCACTAGAAGAGAATCCTTCAGGTTGTTTCATGTAACCTCTTCCTCTAGATCTTCATTAAGGAAAGCCGTTTTCACATCCATTTGGGTGCAACTCCAAATCAAAGTGTGCAACCAAAGCCATCATTATACGAAGGGAATCTTTCTTAGACACAGGAGAAAATGTCTCTGTGTAATCAATTCCTTACCTTTGAGTGAATCCTTTAGCAACAAGTCTTGCTTTATGTCTCTTAATGTTGCCTTGTGAGTCTTTCTTAGTTTTGAAGACCATTTGCATCCAATGGCTTATACATCATCAAGCAACTTGACGAAGATTCCAGACTCCGTTAGATGCCATCGAATCCATCTCATCTTTCATGGCATTATGCCACAAGTTCGAATCCTTAGAAACTCATGGCCTGTGAAAACGACTCAGGATCATTTTCAGCTCCATATTGTAGTCACACTCTTGTAGATATACAACATAGTCACTAGGAATTGCTGATTTCCTTACTCTAGTAGATCTTCTCAATGCTGTATCAACATTCTCCTGAGGGGCAGGATCACATTGTTCAGCTGGTTGTTCAACAGCTTCGGGTATCAATTGAACTTCAACATCTACTGAATCAGGATTGACAGCTTGTGGGTACCTCGGGGACATGAATTTTCAACACGCATTTGTGCTGGAGGCGTGTTGTTAACAACAATAATCAGTCCACTGCTCGAGGTGTCATAGTGGGCATCTGAATGGTCTTTCTCTAAAACCAATGTCTTGAGATCGATCGCTCCCACTTATCAAGTCATTCCAAGAAATTTTGCATTTCTTGATTTTTCACAAACCTAGTACTATGAGATGGAAAATAAATATGTATCCCTTAGACCTTTCGGCATTATCCTACGAAATACCCACTAATAGTCCTTGGGTCCAACTTCTTCTCATGTGGATTGTAGACTCTTACTTCAGACGACATCCCAAACGCGTACATGTCGCAAACTCGGTTTCCACCCTTTGAATAATTCAAATGGCGTCCCTTGGACAGCCTTGGTTGGAACTCGGTTCAATATGTACCACAGCCGTTTTAAGAGCTTCATTCCACAAGAAGTCAGGAAGCTTGGAGTTTGCAAGCATACTCCGCACCATGTCCAATAATGTTCGCGTTTCTCCTTTCAGTACTCCATTTTGGTTTTGGAGAGCCAGGTAAACTGTATTGGGCAACAATCCCATTCTCTTGAAGAAATCTCGCAAATGGATCAGTCGCTTGTCCATTCTCAGTGTATCTACCATAGTATTCTCCGCCTCTATCAGATCTCACGATTTTAATATGTTTTCCACGTTGTTTTTCTACTTCAGCTTTAAATACCTTAAAAGCATCTAGTGCTTCATTCTTGTTATTAAGCAAGTAGAGATACATATATCGTGAGTAATCATCTATAAAAGAGATGAAGTACTTGTTACGGTACGCATCCATGTCTGGACTACAAATGTTTGTATGTATGATTTCCAATACCCCTTTTTTTCCCAAACCCTTTTTTTAAAATTCTATAAGGGAGATATGACCAAATTCTCCGATTGGCCATAACATAGAGGATTCCTCATTCATAACACTTTCTTTTTAAGGCCAATCCTTTAAAATAAAACATGCATAATATATGGTTTTCATCATTTTGAAAAAACTAAAAAGGGGAAAAAAGACCATAAAACCCAAAGTCCCAATGCAAAAAAAAATCAAAATTTATAAAAAAAAAAAATTAAACCCGGAAAACCGAAAAAAAAGGTTTTAAAGGAAAAAAAAAAAAACCCATCAAATACAAGTTGGAAACTGAAATTAAATTCCTAAAAGAAAACCCAAAAAAATTATAAAATGCCCTTTTTCCCCCCAAAATTTCCCAAAATTTAAAAAATTTACTTAAAAACAAAGGCTGCACGTCCCCAAAGCTTCCACTTTGGTGAGGGCCCATTTTAAATTGCCAAAAAATGGGTGCTACGCTCACTTCCCATTGGTTTCCCGGGAAAGGTTTTTTTCTTAAACCCTTTGCAATTTTTTTTGGTCCCCAATGGATTTTTAAAACCAGAATCAACCCACCATGTTTTTTGTTTAAACCCATAAAATCATATTGGTTTCATAACAAACAAGGGGAAAGTTGAGAAACCTTTCTTATCAACCCAAAACCTACATAAACTTGGTTTTTCTGTTTTCTTAAATTTTTGCCCTTTCTTTTTACAAAAAAAAAGCACAAAAAACTTCCTTTTTAAATTATCCTTTAGGGGAAAAGGGGGGAATTTTTCCCTTTTCCCTTTGCCCTTGGCTTGATCCCCTCCTTTTGCTCTTAAAAATAAAGTAGTAAAGTTCCCCATTCTCCTTTTCCTTTTCCCCCATTTTGTAGTCTGCCCTCTTTCCTAAAAACACCCCATGGTCAAAAAATTCATTGATTGCCCAAAATTTACCCTTAGGGTGTGTTTTAGGTTATCTTGAATGGGCCATACGGGTTGGGGTTTTAAAGTGAAAAAAGAAAAATGTAGTGAAACAAGGAAAGGAAAATTTTTTAAAAATTAAAACCCCAAACCTCCAATCCCTTTAAATTTGGGGGCCGCAATATCCCTCATTGGAAATGATATAAAATCACGCCCCCCTTAACATTGGGTAAAAGTTTTTAGAGTTGGAAAAGCTCTAAAATGGGGTGCGGGCCCTTTTGCCTTTTTGGGGAAGGAAAAGGGCAAATTCCCCTCATCAATGGCCTTCAGCAAATCTTGGACCCTTTGATATTACTCGACGAGCCCCTAAATCCCAAAGCAAAAATTTTTTTTTTCTTTATAAAACATAAATGAAAAGCGTTTGGATCGCTTCCATTTTTCATAAAGACTTATGCATCTGGAGTGCTAGTTTCTATTAAATGTAGGGGGGGGTTTTTTTTCCTTATAGCATAAACAATGTCCTTTCCCTCCCAAATGAAGGAGAACCCTCTCCTTCCAAACCTTATGTTATCCCCCTTTTAAACTGGGAACATTTTACATCGCATATTAGAAAAATTTTACAGGGGGTTTAATTGCTTTCAATAATTTTAAAAGAACATGCTCAAAATTCGAGGCTAATCAATATATGACATGCTTTTACCCAAAGTAAAATCAAAGAAAAATATGAAAACTATGACATAAAAAATTGCCTGTGGGCAAAGTTTTAATTCAATTAAATTATCTTAATGCTTACAATTAAAAAAACTTAAAAGTAAAAAATGAAAAGAATATGAATCTAAATGACATAAAAAATTGCCTTTTTGGGCTAAAGTTCTAATTCAATTAGATTTTTCTTAAGATTTTTTTATTAATTTTATTTGGGAAAATGAATCTAGTGACATAAAACTTGCCTATGGGCCCAAACTTCTAATTCAATTTTGATTCATCTTAAAAACTTACAATAAAAATATCAAAAATTTTGTTCCCTTTTTTTAATTCCTGTGGGGTTAAAAATTTGGGAAAAAATAATTTGATATTTTGGGCCACAAATATTTTATTTTCAATATGTGATTTTCCCAAATAATCCTTAATATATATAATTTTTAATCAATCAAGGATGTTTTGGGCTAAACCCTAATCATTTTTTTAAATTATATGGATTACTTAATCATTAACTAAATCCTTAGGCTAATCATTGCATAAAACTAATGCGGACATCGTAGGCTAGAAACTACACGGCCAAGAGGCACGGCCAGGAGGCACGGCGTGTCTCAGTCAGACTCTCTCTAGAAACACACACGGCTCCAGGCACGGCTCCAGGCACGGACGTGTGTTACAACAGATATGTTTCCAGAGGTTACACGGCTCCAGGCACGGCTCCAGCCAGATGTGTATATTTATTTATTTCACACGTGTATCAAAACCATAAGCAATATACTATGAATTTAATTCTAATATTCTTATATTGTCTAATCAACATTTCATGATAAAGCATGTATAATGATAAACCATAAATTACACACTTAAAATAACATAAGCATGCAATATTACAAATTAAGTTCATAGCATGCTAAAGAGATTAATTCCCTTTAATAATTTCATTCATTGACAAAATGCAAATAATTTTAATATAAAAATTATTCTGCTAAATGTCATACTTACACCTTGCAACAACAAGTACATACAGATTAAAAATTAAAAAATATTTAATTGCTCTCGAGACATTATTTTAACGCTCATCCATGGAAAAACGTGCCAGTATGCTAAGGGAAGCTAAAAGTTGAACATGTTACAAGGTCATTTTCGCACCCAAACAGCATTAAAGGTCATGAGAAATAAAATTTCATCACTTAACGATTTCTAATCTCCATCAATCACCAGAAAATTAAAAAACACCGCTAAGCAGACAAATAAAAACCAAAGCCAAACTCCATAGAATTCAATAGGGCAAGGTAGAGGTGTCAAGGGCTTTGATACCAAATGTAAAATTGCATATAGAAGCTTAATCATATGCAACAGCGGAAGCAAAATAGATCATTTACATACCTCCAGCCATTGCAAAGCAAATAGGTGTCCTGTTCGGTGGAGAATGATGTTGCGCCTCGGTTACGGTTGGTGCTTCTAAACCTTAACTCACTCAATATAGATGGTGTATTTTCTGTAGTGGTGAGCAGGATAGGGACCCCGTAGTACTCCTATTTATAACTCATTTCATTAATGAGTTGTTCCACAAAATTAGGAATTATTTGGAACATATATTTCTGATTTAGTGGGATTTATTGTTCCCGATTTAGTAAGATAATATTGTTCCTTTATTATGGGATTCATGGACCATATCTAGAGGTTATTTGTTTCCAATAAAAAAGGAAAGAGAATAACCAACAAGTTGTGCATATAACGATAAATGATGGTTATGCTTTGGCTTGCATTCAACATTACATATAAACTTCCATAAAGCTCAGTCAACTGAATATGAAGAGGAAGTGGCCAAAAACATCCAAACTATATTGATTACTTCGAAGTACATGACATCCAGTTTTAGCCGAATTACTCCCCATCTTTTGTATGGGGCAAAATTAATTTATCCTTTTAATTTGACATTTTTAATGGGAATTTGCAATATGGCTTTTTTCTCTTCCGTAGAAAGTGCTTGTTCCACCATCCTCAAATCCCAACTTAAAAAATTCCCATCTACCACCTCTTCCATTTTAAATTTTGCAAGTGCTCATCAACTTACCTTTTCACTTAATATGTAATTAGTAATATCCCAGAACTTGAAATGCTATAGCCAACAACGTGTTCTTATAGGATAAAGATATGCAAAGGTTTCTACTACTCTTATTCTTCAACCTATTTAATTCAACTATATATTAAAAAACAGTAACTCCAATAATATAAACAAATAACTTGTAGACGAGTCATTTTTAACCACATTGTAATTTTAAATTAAATCAAGTATTATACCTTAAAGTAACAATTCGTAAATAAGACTTTCAAGATATTACTAAGTTTATGTTAGCTAAAAATATATATATAATTCCACTGGGTCCAAGTACTAAATTAAAAAGATTTGGAAAGTCTCCTACAAAGTGTCAAATGATCTAACTCTATTTCTCCATGATACTCATATCGTAGTAGTAATAATATTGTCCATTATCCCCATCTTAGTAATAATAGACACAAACCCCTTTACTCATCATATTCAGCATACTTATCATACCCACTACAGTTGAAAAAGAAGAGGATTGAGCCTAAGCTTAATATGCAAATACTCAAACACATGCACATGTCACAGCAATACAAATTACACATGTGCATAGTGCCCGTAAATAATCAATCACTTACTTATCTTTACAGTAATCAACAAGTAACATTGGGGTTACTCATGACCCTGCCACTCTCTTTCTTATTTAATTTAAGAATTTTAAACCTAAGTTAGGAACTGCTACCTTCGGCCTCAACTTTCTACTAGTATCGGAAACTGCCACCTTCAAACTCTAATACCCTTAAAATCTACCATAGATCATTTTGATATAAAACTCCACTAAGGACAATGCCATGTATCAATCATCGGGGTGTTCCTTAAGGATCTATCACTTTCGACCCCCAAGCCAAGCCACACACAAGCAACCAGTAAAGCATTTGCCAATACAACCAACAAACATGATAAACACGCACCTAGAAGAATAGTTTTGGTATCTGTTTGTGTATAATTATCAAGTTCCTTAAAGCCTGTCCAAAAATAGTAATTGATTCTTAGTTTTACTTTACAATAAGACTTAAGCTTCACTAGGTCATTCATCTAAGAATTAGTGCCTATTTTTCCTTTCCCAGCTTTATCATAAGTAATATCGACTCAAAACTGGAATAAAAAAGAAATATAAAAAACTTAGGAATGTCTTAAACACATAATTTGTGTTGGTTTTGAGAAGAAACAAAAGGAATATGGCCGTGTCTGGTCGTATACCCTTCTATATGAAGGTCCCCTTACTACCCCAGTTTTTGGCCATGTTTTGGCTGT